>JAOTRH010083292.1:0-17030 GCA_034768845.1 Heliamphora exappendiculata | reverse complement strand
AAAATACAAGAATCAGGAAAAAATGTCACGGAGCAACTCAAATCAGTGGTAATCTGACTGATAGATAATAGATTGAAAGGATTATCAGGAGTATGCAAGACATTGTGGTTGCTGGTTAAGGGCAGGAGTTAGTGTCGCAACACCACAACCCTCAACAGCTAAGGAGAAGCCATTGGCCACCAACACACCAGCGTGACCAGGGGTCAACTTATAATCTGATAGAATACCTGATGATCCAGCCATGTGAGTAGAAGTGCCAGATTCAATAACCCTGGTGTGGGGGGGTAGCCACACATGCAGTGGGATTACCTGCAAAGGTGGTTGCTGGTACCTCAGAAGAACTTGTATTCTGTCCAATCTGACAATACATATATTGGTCATACTCTGCAGCAGCCATCTGTACAACTTGTCTTGTCGAATTAGAAGCCCCCTAAGGACTTAGTTGGATATAGTCCTACTGGCTGAAATCAGATGTGGCATTGGCCACCAGTGAGAGTTTTCCATGAAGCTTGTAACATTCACTGCGAATGTGTCCCCGGATCCCGCAATAGTGGCACATACGGGTCTCACGACCACCATCACAACCTCCTCCACGACCGGACCTGTTACCACTACCACCACGACCGCGACCTCAACCGCTGCGGCCACCATGAAAACCCACTAAAGCAGACTGATTAAAGGTCTCAACAGAAGATGTACCAGTACCACAAGACTCATCCCGACAGGACGCTCGACTCACACGTCGGAATGTCTCAAAGAGAGTGGGAATGTCGGCCCCAGCAAGGATCTGAAAGCGAGCGGAGTCAAAATCGGAATCCAAACTAGCTAAGAAGCACACCACCAACAGTTGTTGTTGCTGCTGCTGAAACTGAGACAACTGATTGGTGAATGGGATAAGGCGATCAAACTCATCGGCCAAAATCTTGAATTGCATAAAATGATCCCGAAGAGGCTTGCCGGACTGCTGGGATTGAAAGAAACCTTTCATGACGTCATATAGACGGAAAAGATCATTAGTGGCTCAATAGATGGATTCTAACGAGGACCAGCTCTCTCTCACAGTATCAGTATTGGCCACCAAAACCTGAACGGAAGGATCCATCGAGTTGAGCAACTGACTAAATATCCAGGCATCATCCCAGGTCCAAGTCCGAAAAGTTGCTGATGTTCGTGAAGGAGGATCATCAAGCAGGCGGAAATCCAATTCCATGCCTTGCAAAGACTTAACCATTGGCGCCATCAAGTCGCCGATCGACCAACCGTGTGGATGACGGGAACACCTCTGTGGTACGCTGCCGACCAGCTTCAACCTGGGATTCGCGGGTTACGAAATCTTCTAACATCCTTGTTCACCAACAAGAGGACCAAAAAATACCACAAAAACAAACACAAGTCTCAATCCACATGGAAGTATAACAAAGAACCACACCGGACCCTCACAGCATCATCAAACTCGCAGACATCACGGAACAACACTAGCGGACTGATGCAGTGAGGGAAAGAGAAAGGAAAGGCAAGTCTAGCGACTGAGAAAGGGCCTACAAGGTCTGTCGGATGTGGGGGAAGACCCTACAGGGTCTGTCGGCAGCACTGAAAGACCCGTGGAAGAGCTATCGGTGGCTGACGATGGCTGATGTCACCCCTGGAAGGGCTGATGAGGGTGGCGACCCTCCGGGTCGAGTCGACTGAGGTCGACGTCACCCCTGAAGGCCCAACTGACGTCATCGTCACCCCTGAAGGGGTTGACGAGGGTCGGCGCACACTGTGGGTAAGGCGACTGTGGTCGGCGAGTGTTCCTGAAGAGCCGGCGAGGGTCGGCGACAATTGTTGGAGGACCGACGAGGGTCGGAAACGACTGCCGGAGGGTCGGCGAGGGGTATAGTGGTCGGCAGCTAGGGTTAGGGTTTCTAGTTTGGCGACTAGTTTAAGTGAAAGCTAGGATTTTGTGGTGGCTATGGTTTCATGGCTCTGATACCATGTTAGAAGAGAGAAAAGAATATGGAAAAGTGTGTTTCTCGTTGTGAGACATATACACATATTTATTAAGCAAATGAAAACCTACAATATATATTGTGAGCATCCCTACAAGTTATTATTAATACTTAATATCTTAATACTAAATATATATTAACAGGCTTCCTTCCATAACTCTCTCTGCATGGATGGACGAGCTTTCAACTGTTGAACGTCTCAACTTTGCATCCTTAAGCATTAGTACCTTGTTCTCCTTGAGGGCCATCAGGATCAATGAGCTACTGCTATGGGCTACCACATAGTTTTGAGATCCTCAGGCTCACATTTTCCGTTTTGGTCTTGAGGAGTTATGCTCCACCGTGGAAGAGTTTACTGCCATTCTAGATCTCATCATACGGAAGTTTGTAGCAGTGCCTTCTCTATTTCTTTCTACGAAGAAGCAGATCATGCGACTTTGCGGTCTCATTTGCCAGGAGGTTCCCTTCTTTGTTCATGGGGACTCGCTAGACATTCTCCGCTTTATCGTCAGATTCTGTCCTACCGGTGCCCTTGGTGATTTCAGCTTTCAGTCGCAGCGCCATTATGCATTGTGTATCTACCTACTTGCCCAGTATCCTCTCATTTTTTGTGACGGCCGGGTTAAGGCTATTCTGGTGGACATTGCTGAGCCAATGAGAGCAAGGATTTCGTATCCCTGGTTTTAGCTGAGACTCTGATTAAACTGGATGCCATCCATCAAGGAGTGACTTCATCTTTTGCTGGCAGCCCTCTTCTCCTCTAGGGTTCACTCAAATCTCCTTTTTTTCTGCTCCTCTGTTCTTTTGCTGATTTTTCTTGATTTTTATCGTTCTTTTCTCTTTTTCAAGCTCTTTATTTTTCAACACATCTCTCCTTTTGCTGATTTTTCTCTATTTTTACCACTCTTCTCTTCTTTTTAAACTTTTTATTCTTTTGTACATCTCTCCTTTTGCTGATTTTTCTTGGTTTTTACCTCTTATTGACTAGAATTGGCTAATGGAGAAGGTGAATCTCCTTCAAAAAACGGCTTCAGATAATTACAATGCAACCACCTTCGTTCATCGCCCGTTATTCCCGATTTGTACCATAGAGCTTGGCTTGGAGAGAGTACATTTCCTCACTGACGGGGAAAGACATTACCTGGCAGTGTCCATGGTGGGGGATCCTGGGCATGACAGCGAATACTATGGATCACCTCGGAGTTTTGCTGATTGGTTTAAGGTTGACCTCATTCTACTACCCTCACGGATTCTACGCTAGTTTGGCTACAAGCAGGCGGCCTTTGATGATGCGCAAGGTCGGGTGTATTCTTTTCCTTTTCAAACCCCATTCTTGGCGAGATATCAGGAAGCTTGGCCATCCCGCTCAATGATGCCTACACAAGAGCTATTGCAGGCTAGACTTTCAGATGAGTGCAAGGCATAGCTGGAAAAGAAGAATGAAAGCAAATAAGAAGAAGGGCAGGCTAGAAAGAGGAGGAAGAACTGAGGACTTTGTTTAGCTTTTAGAATTTAGTAGCTTTCTTTTTTCTTCTTTTTTAGAGTTTGGAACTTGCGTACCCGCCCTTTTATTTTTGAAACTCTGTAATTAAAGCAAAAGTAATGAAAAGTCTTCCACTTTTGTCCTGAAAAATGTCTCAATTTATGTAAAAAATTTCAATTTTTGCAATGTGAATGATTTTATTATTAAAAATTCAAAGAAGAGTTTGCATTGGTCATTACTTGGACTCAAAGATGGTTTAAGCAAAGGAAGTGGCAGGACTTCTTAAAAGAAGCTGCCTATGTATCCCAAGGAATAGAATCAGGCCATGACATAGTTCGGACTTAGTCCACTCTCGAGTATTAACACTCTCCTTTTGTGATGCCCTAACTTTTGCCAAAGTCGCTTTTTTGGGTTTTTGGCCTTGCGAGCTACTTTAGAGCTTAGGCAAGGAAGATCAACCAACTAGATCTCAAAGAAAAAAGAACTCCTAGACAAAAGTGTGGCTGCTGAAGCTGATGAGGATCGGTGGCAAAGATTCCGACGAGGTCGCCAGTGCTGGTTGAGTAGGCCAGTGAGGCCGCTGGTGCTAATTGGGAATGACGACGAAGCTGGTGGTCAGCGACAAAGGTTGGGGCTAGATCGAGATTGAGGAAGGTTGTGGCAAATAGGGGCTAAGGGTTTTGAAGCAAGGGTCGATGATGAAGCTTGGGGTTAGATCAACGAAGATTGTGCCGAAGGAGGGATAAGGTTTTGAAGCAAGGGTCCGCAACGAAGGAGAAGACTACGACACTATTCATCGAAGTGTGGTTAGGGTTGTGACACTGTCAGTCATTGGAAAGAAGAGAGGACTGATACGGTTTCGGCGCTAGTACTCACCGGAGGGATGAAAGATCACTGATCGGCGATGATTGATGCAGCTAGGGTTTTGGTGCTCTGATACTATGAAAGCAAAGGTAAAGAACAAAGATAATTATTGCTATTAATAAAAGGCTTAACTACTAATGATGGATTACATGAAGTATAACAAGGACTAAACTACTCTTTAGCTATATCTAAAATAACAAAAATACACTATCACAATTGTACTTGAGCTAACACACTAGATGTGCAGTTATTGTTATAAAAGATCAGCTCAAATGTTCACCAAGATAAAGATTTGTTGCATTTATGGCATTAGGTGACCCTCCACCAACCCAATGGCTCATTTTGAGCCTTTAGCTTCCAAATCCAATTTCCCTCAATTTCCAATCGAATTGCACACACTTTGTCAGCATCCACTGTATGGTGAATCACGCATGATCACCAGAAAATCCAATTTTATTCTTTTGCAAATAAGGGCCTCTATTATTTGTATTTGTAGCCTATCCTTAGAACTTCAACTATAAAGACTGGGTTCGTTCTCAATTTCAGATTATTGAAAACTAGAGAGATAAACTTGAGTGAATTAAACTATGAAAGATATAGTGTGTTTCTTGTATAGAGATTTGGGTATTTAAAGGCTTGTTTGTTATTTTGGATTATATTGGATATGATGAGGGATTAGTAATTTTGGGGGTTCCACATGTTTTTTTATATACAAAGTGATTATGAATGGAATTATGCATACAGTGAGAAATTTGATTCATATTTGGTTAGAGTGGAATAAAAAATAGAATAAAAATTGTAGAGTTATTTCTGACTGTTAGATAAGAAGAGAAAATAATCCGGAACCTGGTACTAATAATACCAAATGGGCTTGGTATTACTAATCTTATGAATGATGGATTAGGAATCCCTCATTTATCAGACTATTCATTCGAGTCCCGCAATACAAATGTAAGACTTACAATACCAAGGGAACAAAAAAAATTTGGTGGGCTAGCCTTGTCTATTAGTTCAATCTCCCCTTCTCTAATCCCTCAAAACAAACAAGGCCTAAGTGTTTATAAAGACAAATTGAGTCCGCCTGTGTAATTTTTTCTCAATAGTTTTATCTGTGGACGTAGCCTATAAATCGAATCATGTAAATCTATTGTGTCTATTTGTGAGTGTTTGTTCCATTTGTCAATAATTATTTAAGATACTTCCATACTCAAATTGCTGCTATTTCACAGGGATTTTTTTTTAAACAATAATTGTGAGAGATTATCAGGTCATAGTCTAGCTAATAGGGATGACTTGAGCAAACAGCTCAAAGTTTGTAGCACCTTAAGTACAGGCTTGGGAACTGTACTCAGAGGCATGGAGAGATTCTAACGCAGCAAAAGTAGCTTAGATCCTTAATTTGCACTAACAAATTTATTGGTGGACACCATGACTACATATAATAAGCAAAGAATAATGGGGTATTTAATCAGCAACCAAACCTGTCACTCAGCAGACAAGCACACTCATAAAGATAAGAAAATCATTGTTTACCGGTTCAGGAGTTGGGATACTCGCATTGGGATCTCCCATATCAGCCCATGCAAGTGTGCCACCTTTGATCACCATTTCAGGTTTTGCCCCAAAGAAAGATGGTTTCCAAATAACAAGATCTGCCAACTTCCCCACCTGTAGAAAATGCATATTCGATCAAAATGAACATTTTCATTACTGAATCAAAACAAAAATTGTTAGAATCAGCAAGTCACAACGGCTAAGATCAACCAGAACAGTAATAAAACTAAATAAACTAACTGTACGATGCTCAAACCCAAGTCTTCTTCAAAATGGGAAAAAAAATCTGCAAAAGATAAAATTAAATCCAAATATGTAAATATAAATTAACTTAATCTAATAATCCTATAAAATATGGACTGGATTTGTTGTTAGAATATCGACAAAGAACAGTATAGTTGTAAAGCAGTACACAATTGAATGAATCAACTTGGGGCGCGCTATTTTTGATCAGTTAGAACTCAGCTCCTCTTTTGTTTGGCCATGCATGCATTTGTGTCTTTTTTATGTACTCATACTAACTAATCAAGATTCACTCAAAAAGAAAAATAAGTTGACAATGCAATTAATACTTAATATTTTCAGATTTTTGTACAATTATCAAGTGAAATGTCAATGAACACCATTGTTATATCTATGAAGAATCCAATATTGAATATTAAATAAATTTATGACTACCACATCGTAACTTAATTCCTTCAGATAGTTTTTCTAAGTTGCAAAAATGATCCTAGGAGTAAGCAGTGACAAAATTGGAACAGGATGCATTTCTAGTGCACTGATGATACCTTCGGTAAATCCACAAAAACAGCTGACTCCAGCCAAATGCATGCTTCATAATATTTAAATAAAAAACAAACTCTTTTTCCATAGTATTATCCTTGTTTTTTTTTTTTTTTTGTTTCATAGCTGAGGTGATGTTGAATGAACAATAGAAATGCAAAAATTAGCTTACCTCGACTGAACCAACAAATTGAGAAAACCCATTAGCTATAGCAGGATTTATAGTGTATTTTGCAATGTATCGTTTGATCCGGAGGTTGTCATTGTCTGGTTCACTTGTCTCAATTGATCCTCTTAATAACTTCATCTTGTGAGCAGTTTGCCAAGTTCTGCTAATAACCTGGTAAGAAGAATACTTAAGTAAAGGCCCTGATGTAAGTGTCAAAATCCAAGGTAGGATGAACAAATAAAAAATATTATAGATTAAATTCACATGAAGGTTGATAGATCAGTCTGCATTCTGTGGAAAGCTGAGATCCCCATCAGTTCAAGACAAACAAACGAGCACCCGATAAAAAAGATTTTTAAGAACACGTGCCTTTGTAATTGTTTTCACAAATGTTTTAAGTTGAATCATAAAGTAGTGAATTAAGGTTAAAAAAGAAGAGAAAAAAGAAGAAACAAAGACATAAAGGAATTATTAGGAAAAAAATAATGAGACTTGAACAACATCTACATCACACCAGTATTTATATAAAAAACATCAAAATAATTACAAAACTACCTTAGCAATCATAAATAATTATCTAGCACTCTCCCCTTAAACTGGAACACAGAGATCGAACATACATAACTTAGAAAGAAGTCGCTAAAAACTAGAACAAGCTAATGGTTTGGTAAGAATATCACCCAATTGATGCTCAGAACAGGCATAAGGAGTGGTGATTTGCTTAGTCAGTAATAAATTACGAATAAAGTAACAGTCGGCCTCAATATGCTTAGTGCGCTCATGGAAAACTGGATTATTATCAATAAAGATGACTGCTTGATTGTCACATAACATCTCCATAGGTGCAGAGGACTAGAATCCGAAATCTTGAAGGAATCGAACCCACAACATTTCAGAGACAATATAAGCCATAACAAGGTACTCGGCTTCAGCGCTGAAACAAACAACAACATTCTGTTTCTTACTGCGCCAAGTGACAAGATTACCACCAACAAAAGAACAATAACTAGAGGTAGACCGCCGATCAAGACGAGTTCCTGCCCAATCAGTATCACCGAAGCCAAACACAAACAACGTATTAGATGGACCATAGAGCAAGCCATGAACTGACTGACAACCCCACCAACATAGGTGATATCGGGAAGAGTAATAGTAAAATAAATTAGCCTCCCAACAAATTGTCGATAACGACCAACATCTAGAAAAAGGTCACGCTGTTCAGCATCAAGCTTAACAGTAGCTTCCATTTGAGTGTCAAGAGGTCGAGCCTCGAAAATACATTCTCAGAAAGAAGATCAAGCACATATTTTTGCTGAGAAAGAGAGATACCCTAAGAGGAGCGACAAACTTCAATACCAAGAAAATAACGAAGCGTGCGCAAATCCTTAGTATGAAAGTGTTGCCCTAAATGCCATTTTAGATCAACAATACCAATTGAGTTATCACCCGAAATAATGATATCATCAGCATACACGATCAATATAAGTGTTAGTAGACGAGCGATGAACAAAGACAGAGTGGTCAGAAGTAGAGCACTAATACCGATATGCAAGCATAACAGAACTAAATCGATCAAACCATTCACAGGGAGACTGTTTCAATCTCTATAGAACCTTACGGAGGCGACACACAAGATGCTCACTACCAGGAACCACATAACCAAGTGGCTACTCCATATACACTTTCTCTTGAAGATCGCTATGAAAAAAGGCATTCTTAATAACGAGTTGATAAAAGGGTAAAAAACGATTAACGACAATAAATAGGAGAATCCAAACAAAGTTAAGACAAACTATTGGAGAGAAAGTCTCTAAGTAATCCACCCCGTATGTCTGAGTGTAGTCTTTGGCAACTAAACGTGTCTTAAAATGTTCTACAGAACCATCCAGAAGGCACTTCTATATACCCAACGACAACCCACTGCATGTTTCGCAGGTAGAAAAAGAGTTAGCTCCCCAGTCTGATTCTAATAAAGAGCTCTCATTTCTTCATCCATAGCAAGTTTTCATCCAGCCATTAACAAAACCTACTCATAAGTAGATGGAATAGAAATAGAGAACAAGGTAGAAGCAAAGGAATGAAGACAAAAGGACAAACGATCATATGATACAAACTTTGCAATAGGATGCTGAGTGTATGTACGTTTACCTCAACTCAAAGTAACAGGTAAGTCAATATTATCAGAAGAAGGAGTTAATGAGTCAAGAACCTCTTTTGAAGAAGATGAGGTATCCAAGCCATAAGACACAACAGGACTATCTCGAGATCGCTGATAAACCTGCAAATGAGGGTTAGAGTAGAAAGAAGGAGGCAAGGAGATCAGTAAAGGAAGAATGAGAGAATAGAAAGACTCTCCCTCGCGATAGCAGATGAGATTAGAACAGAGTTGTTGATGGTGGAAGCAAAGAAGGGACGAGACTCAAAGAAAGTCACACTAGCATTCACAAAATAGTAACGAGAATCGAGATGATAACAATGATATATTTTCTGGATACTGGAATATCCAAGAAAGACACACGAGTTCGAAGAGATAACTTATCATGATTGGAATCAAGCACATGTACAAAGGCAGTATAACCAATAACAAGAGGAGTGATGGAAAAAAGAGGAGAATTGTTAGATATATAGATCATATTATTATTATTATATATTTATTATCCGGTGTGTGTGGGTGTATGGATGTAATGGTGTTTCCTAACTTTATTATAAATAAGAGTGCTTGCATATCCATTAGAGTATGGCTTCTCATTATTCCTGATCTCCTAACATTATATCAGAGCCACCATTATCTCCTCCTCCATGAAACTCTAACCCTAAGCAGCCACCAGCCGTCGGCAGACCCTTCTTCACCACTGGAAGGTGCCGACAGCCCTCTCTCCCTCTCTTTCCAGCATCGCCTGCCTCTGTTCTCCTTCCCTTCAGTTTCGACTAACCCTTCTCCATCTCTGGAGGTGTCGACAGCCTCACTCCAGCACCGCATGTCTCTTTTCTCCCTCCCTGGTATGTCGACAGACCCTTCTCCATCTCTAGAAGGTGTCGATAGCCACATCTGACATCTGAAACCCTAGCCGACACCATCTCCTGACACTCTAGCTGCTACTGGAAGTTGTCGACAGCCTCTCTCCCCAACAGTCTCTCTTCTTCTCACTGATAGCCTCTCTCTTTCTCACAAACAGCCTCTTTCCCTCCCACAGCCTCTCTCTCTCTCTCTCTCTCTCTCTCTCTCTCTCTCTCTCTCTCTCTCTGCTGGTTCTATTTGGCGTTGGAGTGGTTGCGTGTGGTTCCTTATTATTGCTAGATTGTGATGTCGACTGAGAGTTCGACAAGGGTTGGTAACTCTCCAATGAGTACTGAAAGACGGGTTGGTGAAACTCAAATGAGTACTGATAGACAATGAATCACAGATGTGTTTTCGTCATCCACACGGTTAGTGGATTCGAGATTGACTGGACCACAAACATATGTGTTATGGAAGAAGAATGTATTACTAACAATTGAAGACATGGAAAATGAGGATCATTTGTTCAACGATCCTCCTAAGAAAGGATCTGATGAATACAAAAGGTGAAAGATGGATGATGTCAGACTGCTTAGTAAAATGTTGAATTCAATGAAGCCTTCCATTGAGGTTTTGGTGGCTAATGCCATCACTGTTCGAGAGGTGTGGACCATCCTCGAGGAGACATTTGCTTCGACTAACGACTTGTCCAGATTGTATGATGTGATGCGGAGTATCTTCATGATACAGCAGGGAGAGCGGCCTATTTCAAATTACTTCACAGAGTTCAAGGTAATAGGTGATGAGTATGATCGGTTGGTACCTTTTACCAATCGATACGAGATTTTCAGATAGCAGAGGATGCAGTTCTTGGTTGTGTGTTTCTTAGCTGGAGTGAACCAGCAACTTGGCTCTGTATGTTCACAGATCTTGGCTAGGTCCGATATTCTATCTTTATCTGAGGTCTTCAGGAGGATGAACATAGCAATTAGTAAAGATGAGCCTCGTATTACTACTGCTGACTAAGGTGATCACACAGCCCTAGGTGCATTTCGTGGAGGTAGAGGTGGTTTTCGTGGTAGAGGTCGTGATGGAGGCCGTGGTGATGGAGGCCGTGGTGACCAAGGTGATCACAATGATCAGGAAAGAATGTTACTGATCACTTCAAATCTTTTGTAATACGACTCACCAATAGTAGATTAAATGGATTAGTAGGAGTATGTAAAACATCAAAGAGAATACAAAATTGAGATAAAACAGCTACCCCGTGTCCTTTCACCTCTAAGGTTCCTCCATTGGCAACAAGAACTCCACTATGTTCAAAGGTCAATTGATAAGACGAAAGAGTACCTGTGGAATGGGTAATATGTGCAGATGCACTCGAGTCTATCACCTATAATCTGGGAGTAACCATACATGTAGCTGGGTTACCTGCAACTGTAGCTGATGGAGTGTCGGCTATGTTCCCAATCCTCATCTGGATAAACTGGTCATATTCGTCCTGAGTCATATCTATAGTCCTTCTCTCATAAGAAGAAGACGAAGGAGCATCATAATCGGCCACTGCATTGGCCACAGACGAGGTAGGACGCCCATGTAGCTTCCAACACGAGCTCTGTAAATGTCCTTACTCTCCACAATAGTAGCAGGACCTGGTGTCACGTCCACCTCGACTTCTGCCTCGTCCTCCATCACCACGGCCTCCATCACGACCTCTACCACGAAAACCACCTCTACCTCCTCCACGAAATGCACCTAGGGCTGTGTGATCACCGTGGTCAGCAGTAGTAATACGAGGCTCATCTTTACTAATTGCTATGTTCATCTTCCTGAAGACCTCAGATAAAGATAGAATATCGGACCTAGCCAAGATCTGTGAACATACAGAGCCAAGTTGCTGGTTCACTCCAGCTAAGAAACACACAACCAAGAACTGCATCCTCTGCTATCTGAAATTCTCGTATCGATTGGTGAAAGGTACCAACCGATCATACTCATCTGCCAACACCGTGAACTCTGTGAAATAATCTGAGAACGGTCGTTCTCTCTGCTGTATCCTGAAAATACTCCACATCACATCATATAATCTGGATAAGTCGTTAGTCGACGCAAATGTCTCATCGAGTATGGTCCACACCTCTCGAATAGTGGTGGCATTGGCTACAAAAACCTCAATGGACGACTCCATTGAATTCAACATCTTACTAAGTAGTCTTACATCATCCCTCTTCCACCTCTAATATTCATCAGATCCCTTCTCAGGAGGATCGTTGAATAAATGATCCTCCTTTTTCATACCTTCAATTGTTAGCAATACATTTTTCTTCCATAACACATGTTTGTGGTCCAGTCAATCTCAAATCCACTAACCGTGTGGATGATGAAAATACATCTATAATTCCTTATCTGTCAGTACTCATTTGAGTTTCACCAATCCTTCTTTCAATACTCATTGGAGAGTCACCCACCCTTGTCGAACTCTCCATCGACATCACACTCTATTAATATTAAGAAATCACAGGCAACCACTCCAACAACAAAATAGAACTCAGCCACAACCGCAAATAATCATAAATGGACCACTAAGCATACCTTCAAACTATCGCCATAGACTTCAACACCCAGGGACAGTTCCTTAGACCCTCAAAACAGTAGCTAGGGTTCTCCGCAGGATTATCGGTACTCACAGGATCAAAGTAGATAACCACGGCAGTCCTTAGAACCTCAAAACAGTGGCTAGGACTCCCCTAGGGATGTCGGCACTTCCAGCAGAGAGAGAGATTGTCGGATAGAGATAGAGAGGCTAGCTGTGAGATAAAGAAGCTGTCGACAACTCCCAGAAGAACTAGGGTTTCATCAGTGAACAAGGATAGATGTCAGCAACTTCCGGAGGGGGAGAAGAGAGTGTCGGCACTTCAGGGAGGGGGAAGAGGATCTATCGGCACTTCAAGGAAGGAGAATAGGGGCCTGCGGCACTACAGGGAAGCAGATGAGGTTATCGGCAACTTCAGGGAAGGAGAAGAGGCTGTCGGCAACTTCAGAGAAGGAGAGGAGGCTGTCGGCAACATCAGGGATGGCTGTCAGCAACTTCAGGGGAAGGAGGTTTGGCGACTGAAGTTGGCTGCTTAGGGTTAGGGTTAAGGTTTCATGGAGGAGAAAAGAATGGTGGCTCTGATACCATGTTAAAAGATAGAGAATAAGGGAAGCCATTTCCTAATGGGTAGACAAATATCTTATTTATAATAAAGCTAGAGAACACTATTATAACCATACACCCACACACACCGGATAATAATTATATAATACTAATAATATTAAGCTATTAACAGCCATCCACCTCTCTCCACTGGTACTGATAGTTTAGATCAGATTTTATGGTATCATCCCCCCACCGATTTACCAGTGGATTCTTCTCCAGTTACCAGTTCTCCAGATGATATTCCTGAGGGGTCTTCTCCTGTTGCCCCGAGGCACCTGTGATCTCTTCCTCCTCAGACTCATCTTCTCTAGGCCCCACCACCTCTCCTCTCCTCGAGTCAGTATCCTCTCCGCTGGATTCGACCTCTGATCAGATAAGTGATCCTCCTATTGCTTTACGCAAGTCTTATCGTAGTTGTCGAGATCATCCCATGTATACTACATCATATCGTGATTTGCCTGCCACTGTCTAACAGGGTATTACTACACTTGATCAGCATACTTTGCCTTACTCTGTTATAGATGCCCTTTCTCATCCATGTTGGCACAAGACAATGATTGAGGAGATGAATGCTCTTGAGACTAATCATACATGGGACCTGGTACGTCTTCCTCCTAAGAAGGCAGCTATTGGATGTAAATGGGTATATGCTGTCAAGCTGCACTCTGATGCTACTCTGGAAAGATTGAAAGCCCTCTTAATGGCCAAGGGCTATACTCAGACCAATGGCCTTGACTACTTTGATACATTCTCTTCTGTTGCGAAGATGGCCTCCGTTAGTCTATTCATATCTCTGGCCACCTCCCACAAGTGGCTTTTGTATCAACTCGATGTGAAAAATGCCTTTCTTCATTGTGATTTGAAGGAAGAGGTTTATATGGAGCAACCAACTGATTTTGTTGCTCAGAGGGGTCTCCTAAGCATGTCTGTCGCTTAAGGCATCATTATATAGTCTGAAACAATCTCCTAGGGCCTGGTTTGGCCGTTTCAGCTCAGTAGTACAAGAGTTTGGTTTTCGGCAGTCCGCAAAGGATCATACTGTATTCTTTCGCCATACCTCTGCAGGTTGCATATTACTCATCGTCTATGTGGGTGACATTATTATTACTGGGAGTGACAAGAGAGAGATTGCTGAGTTTAAATCATTCTTGGGCACTAAGTTTTAAACAAAAGATCTTGGTGAACTTCAATATTTCCTGGGCATTGAAGTAACCAAGAATACGAAAGGTGTGTTCATTTTTCAGCAGAAGTATGTTCTTCATATTCTGGAGCGAGCAGGATATATGAATGCTAAAGGAGTGGACTCCCATATGGAGTCTAATGTCAAACTAGAGCCGAAAGAATGAGCAATTCTTTCCGATCCTGAGCAGTATTGACGTACAATGGAGCAGCTTAATTATCTTACGATTATGACTCGTCCAGATATTGCTTATCCAATGAGTATAGTGAGTCAATTCTTGTCTGATCCCCGTGTTCCCCATTAGCAAGCGGTATTACGCATTCTTAGGTACTTACACAAAAATCCAGGTAAAGGAATCCAGTTTTCTAATCGTGGACATATGGGAATGAAATGGTACTTTGATGCTGATTGGGTTGGATGTACATTTAACAGGAGATACATATCTGGTTACTCTATCTTTGTTGGTGACAATTTGATTTCTTAGAAGAGCAAGAAGCAGACTATAGTCTCCCGGTCTAATGCTAAGGCCGAATACCGAGCTATGGCTTAGCGACTACTGAGATTATGTGGCTTCAGTAGATTTTGATAGAGTTACGCTTCTCTCTTTGAGGATCTACCAGACTCTTGGTTAATAATACCTCGGCCATTTATATTGCCACAAACTCAATATTTCATGAGAACGAAGAACATTGAGGTTGACTGCCATTTTGTCCGTGCAGAATATTTCACTAAATCCTTGTCGGGTCCACGTGTGTCATATTTATATAACAAGCTGGACATGATAGATATATATGCTCCAACTTGAGGGGGGTGTTAGATATATATCGTATTATTATTATTATATATTTATTATCCGGTGTGTGTGGGTGTATGGATGTAACGATATTTCCTAACTTTATTATAAATAAGAGTGCTCGCCTATCCATTAGAGTACGGCTTCTCATTATTCCTTGTCTCCTAACAAGAGTTAGGATGTAACAAGGATAAGGGAGATTGCCGATCAACAACAGCAGATGTCATACGGTTAATGAGATAACATGTAGTAAGAACAGCATTACTCCAAAACTGTTTGGGTACTTGGGTGTGAAATAACAATGTACGAGCAACATCTAACAAATGACGGTGTTTATATTCAGCGGCGCCATTTCGTTGAGATGTGTGAGCACAACTGGTCTGGTGAATGATACCACGATTAACACAAAATGCATCAACAGAAGACTGCATATATTCTAAAACATTATCAAACCGAAGAACCTTAATACACTTGTCAAATTGAATAGAAATATCATTATAAAACGTGAAAAGAGCATATGGTAATTCAGATATGTGTTTCAACAGCCTAGTCATTAACAAAAATAACAAAATAATAATATCCTTTAGTACTCGGAATGCGAGAGGGGCCTCAGATGTCCATATGCATAACAACAAAAGACTTTAACTGACGACCACTACTACGGGAAAAATAACTACGATAATGTTTGCCTAACTAACAAACTTCAAAATAAAAAACAGACATATAACTCAAACTAGGAATGACCAAATTAAGTTTAGCCACAGACGGATGGCCTAAATGAAAGTGCCACTAGAGGAGAGACGGTTGCACTTAAGGAAGATGGAATGCGAGAAGCAGAACTAGGAGCAATATCAAGATAATAGAGCCCATTCTTCTCATGCCCCAAACCAATCTTCTTCTTGGTCCTGAAAGACACTAGAAGCAGGAAAGAAGGTTACCGAGCAACGTAAAGGTTTAGTTAATTGACTGATAGAAAGCAGATTAAAGAGAAAATTAGAAACATATAAACTAGAAGATTAGGTGAAAGAAAGAGACAGATGGAGAACACCTTGACCGTGGACAGGTCGAGATGAACCATGAGCCAAGACAATATGGTGCTTAATATGAGTCAAATTAAAGAAAAAAGAGAGATTGCCAGATATGTGAGTTGGCAGCAAAATCGAGAACCCAAGATAGAGGTGTAATAGCAGCACAGGTAATATAACCTGAATTTGCTAACGTGGCAGTGAAATATGAAGGCAGGAAAGTGCGTAATGTCTTAACGATCTCGCTAAGTGTAGCAGTAAGAGCATCATTAGAAGTAGAAAGAGACACCTGGCTAGAAAGCCCAAAAGACATTTGAGACGAGACCTGAGAAGAGCTATTAGTAACCTGATGAATATAATCTGGTTTACCATATTTGGCTCAACAATAAGGATTAATATGATTATAGTAGTCGCATTTCTTATCACCACGAGAGCAACCGCGACCACCACCGCGAGATACACAACGAGATCCTCGACACCCACGGCCACTACAACTATAACTCCAAAAATAATTGTTAGCTTTATTATAATTATATTAGCTTTATTATTATTATTATCCGGTGTGGTTGGGCACACCATTTATTATTGTATGGTTTCGTTATTCTATAAATAAAACGTTGCGTACCCTATTGGGGTTAACGCCTTCATTCAATCTAATCATGTCTGTTAACATGGTATCAGAGCCACCAGACCTCTGGTAACCCTAGCCGCCACCAAAACCCTAGCCGCCATACCCAAATCGTCGCCGAAAACCACACAACAGTAGCCGCCGGTCGCTAACAATCCTAAACTCAAGCCGCCAGTCATCGACAACCACTCACAACCCTCACTGACCACCCAACGACCCTTGCCAGACCACCCTAGCCCCTCACCGCTCATCGTCGCACACCCAACGAGGTTCGTCGTCCCTCGTCACCCCTCCAGCGAGGCTCCCAGCCTCTCGTCGCACCTACCAGTCGCCGAAATCCACCAAAATCACCACCACGAGTGC
>JAOTRH010083281.1:0-17032 GCA_034768845.1 Heliamphora exappendiculata | reverse complement strand
TTGATAACATGTACGTGATAGCATGTTAAGTATGAGATGATGTGTATATGTGAGCATGGGGGTTGAACTGTGGGATTGATTAGTCCTGCCTTTGGGCATTTGGATTAACAAACTTAGGGGCTAAGTTAGAAATGCGTTTAGCTGACGTGATTTCTAGCGAGGAATCTGAGTAGGTTATCTAGATTAACGAGTCATTCTTGCAGGTTCTCCTCGGTAAGTGGGGTTTTGTTTAGCATGAACCTATGTGGCTATGTGTTAACATGCTAGGTGTTTTGCGTTTATGTTCATGTGATGTGCAGCGTCTTATGTATTGTTGTGCTTTCATATAAACGTGATGTCGGCGAGGAGAGGGCGAGGCCATGGTCGAGGTCGTGGCCATGCTGTTGGCCAAGGGGATATTCCTATCCTACTGGGGATGCAAATGCTCCCCTCAGACCGATGGACGCGACAGAGTTGTTGCGTGTGCTGGTTGGTTCTTTTTAGCAGCTGGTTGAGACCTCTAGGGGTGAAGCTGTTAAGGAGAGGGTGCTTAAGGCAAGGGCTACAGTAACGATGTGAGAGTTCAAGCGTATGGATCCGCCTACCTTTGCCAGAGATCCTGATCCTATTGTGGCGACTGAGTGGTTGGAGCTGGTGACGCAGATCCTCGACACGTTGCAGATTATGGAGAATGAGTTGCGGGTTTCATTTGCCACCTTTCAGTTGAGGGGTGCTTCTCATCAGTGGTGGAGATATGTCAGGATTACAGTGGGGGTTACATGGGCAGCTTTTACAAGAGTGTTTTTGGAGAAATACTTCCCGACGTCGAAGCGGGATTTGTATAGGGAGGAGCTCTACACTTTTACCCAGGGGGCCATGGATGTCATGCAGTATGATGATAGGTTTACATGTTTATCCCGGTTTGCACCAGAGTTGGTGAGTACAGATAACTGAGATCTATGAGGTTCGAACGAGGCTTGAGGCCGGCGATCAAGGAGCGTCTAGTTGCATTGGGACTACGTGTGTAACAGAGCTGGTAGAGGCAGCAGCGAGGGTGGAGAATACCATGACTGAGATTCGAGCTTCCAGGGAGGCTAGGACATCGTAGGGTGGGACGAAGGTACAGACAAGTGGACGCTCCAGCAAGAGGCAGAGGTCCTCTAGCTCTAACTTTTATCCATCTGGACCACAACAGTTCTCAGTACCATCACTATCAGTAGCTTCGTCTGGGAGGCCGGAGCAGAGGAAGTTGATCTATTTTTTATGTAGGCAACCTAGGCATCGTGCGGCGGATTGCTTACAGTTGAGGCCATCTTAGAGTTTGGCACCAGTACAGCCGCAAGGGAGGGAACCACTAGTTTGCTATGGGTGTGGACAATCCAGACATATTCGCAGGAATTACCCTCAGAGAGGCAGTGCGCCGAGTAGGGAAGACACACAAGTGGGTTCGTATGTACCGGGTTCATTTGAGTACCAACAGCGGCCTTCTGCAGTTTAGACTTTTTGGATGGCAGGTGGGAGTATGCCAGTTCAGTCGGCATGGCAGCCGACAGTGTCGAGTCATGGTGGACAGGACAGAGCGATATTGCCACGAGTATTCCCTCATAGCTCCCAGGGCACTAGTTATGCCGGATGATGCGAATCTACCTTCAGCGAGCAGAGGTACTTTCTGAGATTGCAGGCTTTGGACCAGTTTCATGTTGTATCTGTTTGGGGAGTTGGTGATGGTTTTCTGCGGGTGATGTGCTGTGTTGAGGCAGTGGTTGATAGGGATGTGCGGTTGAGAAGGTTGTGAGGTTGGGATGGGTTGTAGATCCCGTGTCTATGAGATAGTTGGTCATTGTTTAGGATGCCTGACATTGTTTGACTATATCCTAGGAATGGTTTGGCTGACCATCTCGTGTGCCCGTGTCGATTGTGATCGACGGTTTGTTGTTTTAACCTTGAGTTGAATTTCGGGGGCGAAATTCCTTGAAGAGGGGTAGAGTTGTGAGACCCTGATCCATTTTTCTTTTGCGGTATTTTTCGACGCGCGTTTCGTGTTGTTCTTATAGCATTTTTTTACGAGTTTTTATGCATAATCTGACTTAGATATGCATGTGGGGTAGGTTTCCGGGACCGTGGGGTGCTGTGGCGCGAATTTTGAAAATTTTAAAAACAAAGATATTTTGGAGGCCTATAAATGTATGGAGTTAGATATTTTAAAAAAGATATTTTTAAAACTTCTCTAACAAGCTTTAATTTTTCTCTCTGTCTTCTCTCTAACTTCTCGGGGGCCCGGGGCTCTGTTTTCGACGTTTCAATAGCGGATCCTTGCTATTGACATAATGGGATACGCGTTCATCCAGACGAAATTGCATTCCGGTGAGGCTCGATTTTGCACGTGGATCGAGACGTCGAGTTTTGAACTCACTGAAGTAGGATCCTAGACTCTCACGTCTTATAAGGGTGCTACGTGTAATCGTGTGTAGTTTTACCGTCTTAAAATGCATGAACAAGCGACTTATATTTCGATAAATCGGGTTTTTAGTTTAAAAGTTGTTTTTCCTCATTTCGATTGGATCGGGTGGATGAAATCAAATTTTGATAGTTTATATCGAAGCTAGATGGTTGTTTTGGGTTTGGATATGTCCGTGAGTTTTTAAAAACATGTTTGGAGGCTTGATTTTAGGGTTTATACATGTTTTGGGGTTTAAAAAAAACAGGGGCGTAGAGTTGGTTTGGGCGCTTGTTAGGGCGCTCGAGCGTTGTGTCGTGCGCGAGCAATCTGGTTGTGGCGCAATGCTGTTTTGTTCGGGTCATATCTCCCTCATCCTGACTTGGAATTGGGTGGTTTTTATGCTCAAATAGAAGCCCCAGAAGTCCTCTTTCCAATAACACCTCTCTCACCTTAAAATTCTTTTTGTAAAAAATGTTATGACCAAAAGAGTGAAAGTATGTCAAGATTTCTAAACCGTTTTTCACCCGTTTTTGGCCGAATGTTTTGGAAATGGTTATTTTTCTTCTTTGTGGGTCCTTTTGACTAAGTTTCTTGTTCTTGGGGTGTCGTGGGTTTGTGTGGGCTTGTGTTGGACGTGTGTGGGCGTCGTGGGTTTGTGTGGGTTCATGTTTGTCGTGTTAGGCGTGTGGTTTTGTGTTGGTCGTGTCTGGGCCTTAGGAGTTTGTTTGTGTTTTGTTGGCCGTGTTGGGCGTGTGTTGGTCTGGGTTAGGATGTGCTAGTGGTTGGGTTTTTATTTTTGATTGGCGTCCCATGATATTCAATTGATTAATTTATGGGATTAGTCGATTCAAATACCTGTGGATTCTTTTTGGGGTTCGGTTGGTTGTTGGTGGCTTCGGGGGTCATGTTGTGGCCTCGGGTGTTGTGTGATGCCGTCCTCATGGGTGACGTGCATGGTGAGATGTGGATGTGATGCACGGTTGAGTGCGTTGTGGTCGAGGGCGGGGAGCGCTTGGGCCAGTAGTCCTTTTGGGAATAAAGGATGGTGTTTGTGTGACCTCGTGGTTTAAGGAGTTTAGCATTGGCCTTTGGGTTTGGCTTGGTCTGGTGAGTTGTTGGTTGTCTATGCGAGTGGATGTTGGGCTATGTGGCGGATGGCGTCGTGGTGCAAGATTTTATATGGTTATGTTCATTTCTAACTGTAGTTTATTCATGCATGGATTACGTAAGTGAATTACATGGTTTGATATCGTTATGTGAAACGTGATTAATGCTTTAAAACCCAGAGTTTTATAGGGCATGTGACGTGGTTGTGGAACGTAGTGTTGGTACGTGATTTTATGCATTAAATCCTGGTTTAGGTTTGCATATTTGTATGAGATGGGATAGATGAGCTTGTGTTTCTGAGAATGTTAGCCTTGGTTAACAATGCATGGGTGCGTGTATGGGTGTGTGTGTGCTCTGTCGGCTGAAACGAGGTCTTGACGAGGCACTTGTGGGTAAACGCTCTGTCGACTGAAACGAGGTCCTGACAAGGCACGTGCGTGTGCTGTCTGTCGACTGAAACGAGGTCCTAACGAAGCACTTGCGTGTGCTGTCTGTCGACTAAAACGAGGTCCTAACGAAGCACTTGCGCGCGCGTGTGTGTGTGTGTGCGCGATATCTGAAGACTGAAATGAGGTCCCGAAGAGGCACGTGTTCATGTATTGCTTATATTGCATATCGGGACGGAGAGACCAAATTTTTATAAAAGAAACTGTATCAACGGCCTGCGGGAGCCAAAATACAAGAATCATTTTGAAGGCTCCTGTGAGTGAGTCAAAACATGATTTGTATCCTCGCTTTCCCATTGCATGTGAAGATTGTTTTTAATGGCTCTAGTGAGTCGTGATCTAAAACTGTTTTCAAACTATTTTCAAGGCTTGAAAAAGAGTCTAAAACTTGCACTTCGATTTTCTAGCATGTTTTGTTTATATTGCATGCTTGTCTAGTTTCTGCTGAGTCTTGACTCACGGTGTGGGATAAAATATTTTCAGGTACCGATCACGGGGGTTGATCTGTTGGTGCTGGAGAGGTTGAAGTGTTGTAGTCTTCCTTTTTGTTCTTTCTGTTACATGTATGTTGTAACATGTTTTCTAACGTTGGAGCCGTGTAACGTTAGCCGTTTGGCGTTTACATACAATGCATGTATATTTATTTTGATAGTGTATTCTCGGGCTGGGTGTTGTGGTTGTTTGTTTATGGGTGTTTCACGTGGTCCGGAGTTAGGGCGTGACACCGTGCTTTCAAGATTGTCATCAAGCAACCAAATTTTCAACGTTCATTTTAGTTCATGGAGTCTCTTGGGTGGTTTCTCAAGAGTTCAAAGTCTAGTGGTGGATTCTGTCAGCAATTGAAATCCGGTAGTGGATTTCAGCGACAGTCAAACACGGTATGATGCACGTGGATTCCGAAAGAGTAGGCTTATGTTCGTAGGTTGTGGATTCAATAGTTGTTTGTAAGATCTCTTGTAACCAAAACTTTCTATAGTGTTTGATTTCTCTAGGTCTGGATTGGTCCTATGATTTTTACACGGTTTGGGATTTTCTACGTAAAACTCACCATGTCCCATTTGGTTGTTTATTTGTTTGCTTGGGTGGTTGCTTTATTATTTTGCGATGTTTTTTTATTTTTGGAAAAACTAATTAATGCAAATCAATCTTTAGTAAACGGGACTTTTCAATTGGTATTAGAGCAAGTCACTTTTTCTAATGTGTTGATCTAGTTGATTGATTTGCAATAATGGATATACCTACAGAGGGATCCATCAAGTTTGACAATAATAATTCTTTTAGTGACTCTTGGAATGAAGAGAATGAGCAGATTAACAATGCTGAAGAGAGCAAGGCTCTTCAACAAGCTTATGATAAGCTTTATGAGGAATGTTACATGATGACCAAACAAAATGTCAAATTGGTCAATAAACTCAAATTGTGTAAAAAGAAGAAAGAAAATGTCAAGCAAGAGCTAACTAAAGCTTAACCTCTGGTTGTGGAACTAAAATCAGATAGGGAATTTCTATGTGAAAAACTTGCCAAGTGTGAAAGGAAGAAAATAACGTGTCTGAATTAAGTCAAACTAGAAAAATCAAAATAAATGTCCTAGAAAATGAGTTGAATGCCTGTGTTGATTCAAAGAAAGTTCTTGAATTAAAACAGGGAAATTTTGAAAAAGATCTATTGAATGCTCATGATACTTCAAGAAGTTGAATGCAGATATCAAGGCTTTGAATGACATGCTTAGGTTGCAAAAGGCTGTGATAGATAGGTCTGAACTTAGATTTGCTGGTACTTCGTTAAGCAAATCATCAAAAGGAAAAGAAAAAGTCGAGCAGCCAACTCAAGCTAAAACAACTCCGACATTTGTGAAAAGTAAAATAGATAAAAGGAATACAAAAGGGAGAACTCAAACTAGAAAAGCCACCATTCAGCATAATGAGGTAAGAAGAAAACAATTTATTCCCATTTGTCATCATTGTGATAGTCCCAGTCCCATACATCAAGATTGCACGAAATTGAAAAGGAATAAAATTTTTGTGCCTATATGTCATCACTGTAGGATAAAGGGACACATCAGACCTCACTGCACTAGACGAATTGACCAAAATAGGTTAAGGTTTGGCATGTCACGTCGATCTACAAAAACTTGAATTTCAATCCCAAAACACGTGCCTTTGAAAATCAAAAAAATTTAGGTAAGAAAAAGTGATCTAAACTGCTGTCTTGCAAGTCAAAATCCTTAGTTTTTGTGGTGCCTCTTTAAGTGAGGTAGTTTTTGTTTTTTTTTGTTTTTTGTTTTTTTGTTTTTTGTTTTGATTATTTTTGTTGAGTCTTGTCTTTTAAAAAAAAATATGGGGGATATTATTAAGGTGTGAGTATCATTTCTATGCATATGATTATAATTGTTTAAAATCACATTTGTTTCATCTTTGAGATTAAATACAGACTTTAATTTCTGGTTAACCTTGTTCATAGTGGGTTGGAACATGTTAAGAGTTGAGTCTCTTTTGTACACCACTTAAATGCTGATAGATGCAGGAATCCTCCAAACTTGAGTTCAAATTTATCTATGAGTCTTTCTTATTCTTCAATTTTATAAGATTTTACAAAATGACCGCATAGTGGCGACCCACAAGAACTTAATGTTTAAACTCCATCCTTTTTCTGATTTTGTATTTTTGGCTTGAAGAAATGGCTACTTATACGAATCTTGCTTTTTTGTTCACATTAGGGTGAAAGCCGCCAATGAAAGCAAGAAAAAGAAAAAGAAAAAGAAAAAGAGAAAAAAATAATTGCAATCTTCAGTTGAGTGGGAGTTATTCTGTAAAGTGAATTGAATATGAGCTGGTTTGATTTTGTGACATTCTTGATTTCTGATAAATAAATGTGATTCAACCATATCAATCCCATATAGAATTTGATTTTTAAGTCAGAAAATGTTTCAAGTAACACACACACACACTGCTTTATATAGAATCTATTCTGATTTTGTTCCTACATATATGAATATAGGATATTTCAGACTCATTGTGTGTTTTGGTTTCTTTGATTGAACTTTGTGGTTTTAAGCATATGAAAATGTGCTTGGGTATAGTACTTACTTTTTAATTTTGTTCCCTACTCAAAAACATTTGTGGTGTTTTCTTTTTATATGTTTGTCAATTCGTGACAAAAAAATGTGAGATAGATGTGGTTAATGGGGAGTCAAAGAGAGTTTCTTTTGAGGGGGAGTCTCAAAATTTTTTTTGCCATGTCGTTTGTGGATTTTGTCTATTGGATATTGATGCATGACTAAAAAGATAATTTGCCTTATTGGGTTTTGTCATAGAATTGCTAAAAAGGGAGATTGTTACGAAATTAGACCTTCGATTTAATTCTTTTTTGTTTGGTAAATCTGTGACAAATTATTAATGACTCATTCTTTGATAATTTAATACATGTTCTTGTGAGTTTGGTATAAAAAGTTGCAGGCATTTAACAATGGTATTTAACAATGCAAGATAAGGAGCTAAAACTGGACAAAACACTGCAACTGGAACGAAACCGCTTGACAAACCTCTTGAGTGGTCGATCGAGCGGTAATGCAGGCCTCTCGGTATATATGTTATCTACACAAAAAGCTGCAAAGGGAACTTCACCGCTCAAGCGCTCCGTACGCGAAGTTGTTTTAAATTAGCTAGGGTTTCGCGGTTATTGACTAGGTTTTAAGAGGGAGCAAAGGTTTTTGTGTAAGGGTTATAAAAAGGGGCTGTTAGGGTTATTAGAGAGTGCCTCCTTTGAATGATATATTCTTTAGCCGCTAAGGTGCCTCTCCATTGATTGAAATATTCTCCAGTCGTCGTATTCATTAAAGAAGATTGTATGGAGTATTGAGTGGCGATTAACTTGATGATTCTATAATCTCCGTGCTTTCAAGATTGTCATCAAGCAACCAAATCTTCAACGTTCATTCTAGTTCGTGGAGTCTCTTGGGTGGATTCTCAATAGTTCAAAGTCTGGTGGTGGATTCCGTCAGCAGTTGAAGTCCGATGGTGAATTTTAGCGGCAGTCAAACACAGTTTGATGCACGTGGATTCGAAAAGAGTAGACTTACATTCATAGGTTGTGGATTCAGTGGTTGTTTGTAAGATCTCTTGTAACCAAAACTTTCTATAGTGTTTGATTTCTCTATGCCTGAATTGGTCCTTTGATTTTTACCCGATTTGGGATCTTCTACATAAAAATCACCATATCTCGTTTGGTGGTTTATTTATTTGTTTGTATGGCTGCTTTATTATTTTGCGGTGTTTGTTTATTTTTGGAAAAATCGATTAATGCAAATCAATTTTTAATAAAAGGGATTTTTCAATTAGTATCAGAGCAAATCACTTTTTCTAAAGTATTGATCTAGTTGATTGATTTGCAATAATGGATATAGCTACAAAGGGATCCGTCAGGTTTGACAATAATAATTCTTTTAGTAACTCTTGGGATGAAGAGGGTGAGTAGATTAACAATGTTAAAGAGAGCGAGGCTCTTCAGCAAGTTATGATAAGCTTTATAAGGAGTGTTATATGATGACCAAACAAAATGTCAAACTGGTCAATAAACTCAAATTATGTGAAAAGAAGAAAGAAAATGTCAAGCAAGAGCTAACTAAAGCTCAAGTTCTGGCTGTTTGTAGACACCCCAATTTGACCCCGTCCAATCTTAAGTGAATCCGATGATGAAAATAATTAGAATGGTGCTTTAGTTCGATTCTCGGGAGGTGATTCAAGCTCGGTATTTGAACCCAAAACCTTCAAACCAATGAAATTATGTTGAACCATCGATAACTTGCTATGCAAGTCATTCCCAATGTGGTGACCGCTATGTTCATTGTGGCGACCGTCAATAAAACCTCTTGGAAACCCTAGCCCAAAAGTGGCGACCGCCACCTCCAACATAGCGACCGCCAACCTGCATTGTAGTGACCACCAATAGAACTTCTTGGAACTTTTTTTTAGACATGGCGACCGCTACCTTCAACCTAGCGACCGCCAACTTCAAATCGGCTGACATGTCCCAGAATGTGGTAGCATCTCATTGGTTGAAGAATTCGATAAATACCGTACCTCCTTGTACATTTTGGGAACAAAATTTTAGAGAGATATTTAGTGAGAGAAGCTCTGCCAAGTCGCTGAGAAATTTCGAGCCCCGACGCCGAAGCCATGCCGAAATACTGAGATCCGAACTTTTGACCCCTACAATGGAACCCTAGCTTGGGATCACCATCCGAGGATCGAATTGTCATTCCCGACTTGAGGATTCCTTAGCAATCCAGGTACCTTGTTTGAATCCCCGGTCCTTCTAACTGCACTTTCTACCTTTTTGGAGTGACCGGGTTAATTTGATCATTTCATCTTTACTACGTTTTTGCATTGCTTATAATTGCTTTGTTTATGTTTGAATTCAATCTTTAGCTTATTTAGCTTATTTAGTTTACTTACTTTATTTACTTGCTTACTTGCATTCAATTATTAATTCATCAATTAGTGCTAACATAATTTGACAATACGACTAAAACAATGTCGTTATTGTTACAATATAAGCACTTATATAAAAATGGTTGCAATAGTCGATATTGCACCAATTTAATGCTAATGTTTCTTTTAATATTAAATTTAGCGTTTTCTTTGCTAGTATTTTATTTCTTTTTATTTCTTTTTTAATATTAGTTTAATGCTAATATGCATTTTCTTTTCTTTTTCTTGTAATGTAGCTTTGTTTTTCTTTTAATATTCCATTCTATTTTCTTTTCTTTCTTTTTAATGTTAGCTTAAAATTCCTTCAGTAGCATTAATCTCTTCTAGCATTTATCTATTTATTTATTTATTTATTTTTACAACATTAGTTTAATGTTTTTTTTCTTTGAAGCATTAGTTTAAATACTCATTTAATAGTTTTATTTTTATCTTCTTTTTTTTTTCTTTTAGCATTAGTTTAATATTCTTTTCTAGCACTTTTTTTCTTTTCTTTATCACTAGCTTTTATAATGTAACATTTTATTTACTAGCTTTACTTTTCTTATAAAGTTTCATTTTCTTTTTCTTTAGCTTTATTTTTCTTTTTTTAGTACTTCTTTTTAAACTCAAAAATCACAAAAGCCTTTTAAACTAGATTTCATTTTTAAGTATAATTTTCTTCTCTTTTGTTCTATTTTATTATTGTTTCTTTTAAAATATAAATAATTAGATTTTCTTTTGTTAATATAGCATTTTTCTAAACTCTTTTCAATTTAATATAAACTTTCTTTTTATAGGATTTTTATGTATTTTTTACAATTTTTATTTTTTTTATTAATTCATCATGTTAATGTTAACATAGTTTGTTTTGATAATATGCACATTTTAGTTACTTTCTTTAAAATTTTGTTTAGAATAGTTTAACTTGTTTTGTAGCAATCCATGCTTAGGTGATTTTAACAATTTTTAGCATGTTTTATTCTTGTATTTAAATCATGATAACTTAGTTTATTTTAGTAAAATTGCATGCGGGTGTGCTCTATGTATCTTTTAGTTCGAAATTGCATGTTGTAGAAATTATGATTTTTCTTTTAATACATATTTTATTTGGTGTTTTATATATATATGCTATATATTTTTTTTATTTGATTTTGGATGTTTCCTCTTTGCCTCAATTTTTTTTATTTGCATGCATTTGTGCCTAACGCCTTTCCTGATTTGTACCTTAGCCTCCGAACCCTCTTTCTCTAGTTAAACGTTTTAAAGATCAGTAGTCATTTTTGTTTTTCTTAATTTTTCTCAAAAACTAAGTGACGACTCTATTTTCAATAAAATTTTTTTTTAAAATTTAGCTTTTAAGGTGTTAAAATATTTTTCAAACATCTTTGAATTTTCTTATTTTTGAACATTTTTCAAAAATTCAAAAATTCCAGCGCCACACTGTTAATTTAAAATCAAATAGGAAAATTCTATGTGAAAAACTTACCAAGTGTAAAAAAGAAGAAAATAACTTGTCTGAATTGAGTCAAACTAGAAAAATCAAAATAGATGTCCTAGAAAATGAGTTGAATGCTTGTGTTGATTTAAAAAAAGTTCTTGAATTAAAACTTGTAAAGTTTGAAAAAGATCTATTGAATGCTCATGATACTTTCAAGAAATTGAATGCAGGCATCAAGGTTCTGAATGATATGCTTGGGTTGCAAAAGGATGTGATAGATAGGTGTAGACTTAGGTTTGCTGGTACTTCGTCAAGCAAATCATCAAAAGAAAAAAAAAAGTTGAGCAGCCAACTCAAGCTAAAACAACTCTGACATTTGTGAAAAGTAAAACAGATAAAGGGAATGCAAAATGGAGACCTCATATTAGAAAAGCCACCATTCAACTTAATGAGGTAAGAAGATAAAAACTCATTCCCATTTGTCAACATTGTGATAGTCCTAGTCACATACATCAAGATTGCACGAAATTGAAAAGGAATAGAATTTTTGTGCCTATGTCTTTACTGTGGGATAAAGGGATACATCAAATCTCACTGCACTAGACAAATTGACCAAAATAGGTTCAGGTTTTGACATGTCACGTCAATCTAAAAAAACTTGGATTTCAATCCCAGAACATGTGCCTTTGAAAATCAAAAAAATTTGGATAAGAAAAAGTGATCTAAACTGCTGTCTTGCAAGTCAAAATCCTTAGTTTTTGTGGTGCCTGTTTGAGTCAAGTTTTTTTTTTGTTATTTGTTTTGAATTTTTTTTGTTGAGTCTTGTCTTTTAAAAAATGCTGATAGATGTAGGAATCCTCCAAACTTGGGTTTAAAATTTATCTATGGGTCTTTCTTATTCTTCAATTTTTTAAGATTTCACAAAATGAAGTTTTAGTGGCGATCCACAAGAACTTAATGTTTAAACTTCTTTCTTCTTTTGATTTTGTATTTTTTACTTGAGGAAATTGCTACTTATACGAACCTTGCTTTTTCGTTCACATTAGTGTGAAAGCCGCCGAGGAATGCAAGAGAAAGAAAAAGAAAAAGAAAAAGAGAAAGAGAAAAAAAATTTTATTCTTCAATTGAGAGGGTGTTATTCTGTAAAGTGAATTGGGTATGAGTTGGTTTGATTTTGTGACATTCTTGATTTCTGATAAATAAATGTGATTCAGTGATATCGATCCCATATAGGATTTGATCTTTGAGTCTGAAAACGTTTCAAGTAACACATACACTACTTTATATAGAATCTATTCTAATTTTGTTCCTCCATACATGAATATAGGATATTTCAAACTCATTGTTTGTTTTGGTTTCTTTGATTAAATTTTGTGGTTTTAAGCGTATAAAAATATGCTTGGGTCTAGTACTTACTTTTTAGTTTTGTTCCCTACACAAAAACATTTGCGGTGTTTTTCTTTTCTTATGTTTGTCAATTTGTGAAAATAAAAGAGATATAGATGTGGTTAATGGAGAGTCAAAGAGAGTTTCTTTTGAGGGGGAGTCTCAGAATTGTTTTTGGCGTGTCGTTTGTGCGTTTTGTCTGTTGGATATTGATGCATGACTAAAAGGATAATTTGGCTTATTGGATTCTGTCATAGAATTGCTAAACGGGGAGATTGTTACGAAATTAGACCTCCGATGTAATTTTTTTTGTTTGGCAAATCTGTGACAAATTATTAATGACTCATTCTTTGATAATTTAACACTTGTTCTTGTGAGTTTGGTATAAAAAGTTGCAAGGTATTACATAGTGCAAGAAAATGAGCTAAAAAAGGATAAAACATTGCAACTAGAACCAGACCGCTTGACAGACCGCTCGAGTGATCGATCGAGCGATAATGGTATATCTGTTATCTGCACAAAAAGCTGCGAAGGAAACTTCATCACTCAAGCAGCAAATAGACCTCTCGAGGGGTTCATACGCGAAGCTGTTTTAAATTAGTTAAGGATTTCACGCGATTTTTGACTAGGTTTTAAGAGGCAGCAAGGGTTTTTGTGTAAGGGTTATAAAAAGGGGCTTCTAGGGTTATTAGAGAGTGCCTCCTTTGAATGATATATTCTTTAGCCGCTAAGGTGCCTCTCCATTGATTGAAACATTCTCTAGCCGTCGTATTCATTAAAGAAGATTATATGGAGTATTGAGTGGCGATTAACTTGATGATTCTATAATCTTCGTGCTTTCAAGATTGCCATCAAGCAACCAAATCTTCAATGTTCATTGTAGTTCGTGGAGTCTCTTAGGTGGTTCTCAAGGGTTCGAAGTCTGGTGGTGAATTCCAGTGGCAGTCAAACACGGTTTGGTGCATGTAGATTCGAAAAGAGTAGGCTTATATTCGTAGGTTGTGAATTTAACGGTTGTTTGTAAGATCTCTTGAAACCAGAACTTTCTATAGTGCTTGATTTCTTTGGACCTAGATTAGTCCCGTGATTTTTACTCGGTTTTAGATTTTTCACGTAAAAATCGTCGTGTCTCGTGTGGTGGATTATTTGTTTGCTTGTGTGGTTGCTTTATTATTTTGCAGTGCTTGTTTATTTTTGGAAAAATTGATTAATGCAAATCAATCTTTATTAAACGAGATTTTTTGGCCAGGATCAACTTTTTGTGATTTTTGTAATTAGTTGTTTGTGTACAAAGCATTTTTCAAAAATATATATTTGATGAGTGCAATCTAATCGATCACACATAAAAGAAAAACACAATGGTCAAAGATCGGCTGGTCACGTACCACTTGAGTAGTATAAGTGGCACGATCATAGTGAATTGGCTCGAACAATTGGTCCAAGTGAAATAGCTCGGACAGTCGTTTAAAGCAAAGTGGCTCGATTGATCAATTAACACAAAGTAACTCAATCAGTTGGAGCAAAGTGGTTCTATAAGACGAAACAAAGTGTCTCAGTTAGGCGGAGCAAATTGGCTACAATACAATGAAAGTTCAAATTCCCTCGTCCACTTGGTAAAGGGTTACATGATATCTCCTGAAATGATGCCCCAAGTCACTCTATTGAAATACTAGGGATAGACAGCTATCCCAAAGTAACAAACTCCTTAAATTACATTTAATAAGCATTATATAAAGGTTGCCAAATATTTAAAAAGGTATAAGACTCATTCGATTCTTAGTGATTTATATATTCTTGAGATCGTCTCTTACTTAAGCATCGAAAATCTTTGGCCGGCACTCCATTAGTATATGGATTTCTCTTCTTTTCAAATCTGAAGGTCTTGTCGAAGATGTTCAAATTCAAGCATCAACGCTTTATCAACATGTACGATATCAATAAATTTAGGGGGCTTCCTTCGGGCTAGGTAATGTCTGTATATATAGCTGATTAGAAAAGGAGTGATGAACCTGGCAAGACAATCAGGCCATCTGTGAGAATGCTCGTTTCTATATCCTTCAAATATTCATGTCAAAATTTTGATTGATTGAGACGAGATCCATGAAGTCAAATAACAACCGCCAAAAGTTCCTAGACTGGCGATGAGTAAAGGCAACAACATCAGGTGGAATAGCAGCTGTAAGGCCTTACTCACATGATACCCAAGTTCGTGCAGTAGAACTAGAGCATCAACCAAAGGTTAGATGCGTAGGTGCGACTGTTGCCACCATCAATGCTACCTGCATAGCTAGCTAATCAAATTGTCAAAGAAAGAGCTACATGAGAAGGTGGTGAAGCAACCAGAAAAGGCGCCATGCGTTTAAATAGAATCCACACCAAAAAAAGATCAACTTCATCCACAAACGGAGATCAAGGAAGTTTGTGAGCAACTCTACAATATCATAGAGTCCATAAAGGGCAAGGCATATCCGAGTGACCGAACAGACCAAGATGACAGAGTGCATAAAGACTGACAGATTTAGATAGCCTAGCATGCCAGAATAACCGAGTAGAGTACATTGGCTGAAAAAATTCGAGTGATATAGCAAACTAGGATGATAGAATATAGCATAATGGTTGGCCAAATCTAAGTGGCCTAACAAACCATAATGACTAAGTAGAGCATGTTGGCTGGCTAAGTTTGAGTGGCCGAGTAGACCAGGATGATGAGTGGGGTGCATGGGCTGGCCAGATTGAGGGGGCAAACAATCTAAGATGACCAAATAAAGCCAAGTGGTTGGCAAATTAGAGTGACCTAACAAACTAGGATAAGCAAGTAGTACGTGTAGGCACCCAATTTGACGAAGTCATATCTTAGGCTCACTTGCAAGGACGGACTGAGGGGGGGCAGATGGGGGCGGCCGCTACCCCTAGGTTTTGAATTTTTTAGATTATGATAGTAGTATTATTCCTAATTTTGTAAAGATTATATAGGTTTGCCTCCCTAAGATTTTTTTTGAAAATTTAAAAATTATATAGGTTCGCTTTCCTAAGATGTTTTAAAAAAATTTAATACCCACCCCTTAAAAAATATTAAAAGTATTTTGACTTTTGTTTTTTAACTTATTAATTAAAAGATAAAAAGTACCAAAATATTCTTACTCAATCCTAAGTTATTGAGAAAAGAAAACAATCAATTAATTAACCACTATCCAAACAAATCACAAGACTCACAATCCTCATTTCATTTGACAAATTAAAATCCCAATCCTAAAGCAATGGAAGCAAAGCATTAGAAACACTGAAACATATTACTCTTCCTCCATCTCCCAAAAGCTGTAGCTGAAAGCATTAGAAAACAGATTACTCACGGCGCACCGGTCTCACCAGTCACCACGGCGTCGACGCTCATGCTCACTGTCACGCCCCAAACTCCGGGCAACGTGAAACGTTCATAAACAACCAAACATACACCCAACCCGAGCATACACTCTCAAAGTAAACTATACATGCATTGTATATAAACTCCAAACAGAATACATTACAAGGCTCCAATGTCGAGAAACATGTAATAAGCATACATGATACAGATAAAAATAAAAAGGAAGACTATAACTCTTCCGCTCCCAACCAGCAATCTAGAATCAGCGCGCATGATCGATACCTGAAAATATTTTATCCCACACTGTGAGCCAAGGCTCAGCAGAAACTAGACAAGCATGCAGTATAAACAAAACAAGCTAGGAAAATGAGGTGCAGTTTTCGACTCTCTTTCAAGCCATTAAAGTAGTTTGAAACAGTTTTAGATCACGACTCACCAGAGCCAGAAAATAATTTTCACATGCAAAGGGAAAGCGAGGATAAAAACTATGTTCTGACTCTCTCACAGGAGCCCTGAAAACGATTCTTGTATTTCGACTTCCGCAGGCCGTTAATACAGTTTTAAAGAAAAATGGTCTATCCATCCCAATGTGCAGTACATGTAATCCATGAATCTTCTCGGACTTTAACCGAAGGACCACTACCCCAACTAATGCATCTTCTTGGACTTTAACCAGAGGACTACTGTAGCCCCAATCGCGCACACACTGGCTTTCGCAGCCTACCTCATACACCGGTTCCGCAGCCTATCTCATACACCCACGCACGCACACGTGCATCGTCAACCAGGATTTACATCTACTGGATCACATATTCATTTAATCCATTTCATACACATATGCAAACCTAAACTATGATTTAAACCATATAACCATGTATCAACACGACGTTTCACAAATCACGTCACATGCTTATAAAACTCTAGGTTTTAAAGCATAAACCACTTTACACATAACGATATCACCTTATGTAATTCGCTTACATATTCCGTACATAAATAAACAGTTATAAATGCACATAACCATGTATAACAATACATCATGACGCCACCCGTCAAACAACCCGATAACCACTCACCCAGGCAAACCATCCACATATCGGGACCCATCCACACACCGGGACAACCAACATAAAACCCGGAGATCAGCATCTGAACCTCCCACAGGACGATTCTCATCAGAACCTCACCTTTAACCAAATCACGAACCCACACGTCGCGCATATAACTAGCACTCACATAACCGTGCCACAAACCCTAAACCAACCATGCACGTCAGACCCAAGGACGACATCATATAAACACATGAGGCCACCACACGACCCCCGAAATAACAACGCCATTAACCAAACCCCAAAAGGGACCCAAAGGTATTTGAATCAACTAATTCTCATAAATTAATCAATTGAA
>JAOTRH010083260.1:0-17033 GCA_034768845.1 Heliamphora exappendiculata | reverse complement strand
GTGGTTTGGGGATGGTGGTTTTAGGGGGGACGGTGGTTTTGAGGGCAGTTTTGAGGGCAATTTTAGGGTGGAACAGTGGCTTTTGTTAAATTGAATGGAAATTTTAACGGTTGGGGTCTCTTTGATGTTAAAATCAAACCCGATGGGAGGTTTGTACAATTTTTGAAACCACAGGGGTTGTTCCTATTTTTGTTAGAAAGCTCAGGGGTGGTCAGTGAATTTACCCTTATATTAATTTATAATTCACCTTCTCGAAAATTACCAAAATTTAAAATTATCTCTGAATTAAATTTCTCGGGTCTCAATGCACACTAACGGATGCAATAAAGCTTGTTAAAATATTATCGGGCCCACTGACCATATATATATAAGTAGCACACAGGCCAAAATAATACTACACGAGTAAACTATCACATAGACGTTTAATCACATAAATTAAAATAGAATCAGGTCTTAAAGCCTTCCCCTATTAGAGAATTTCATCCCCATAATTCAATACACGTCAAGATAAAAACATTTTCAAATATTTGGAACGAACTTCCAATTCACGTTCCTACATGGCCTCCTCGATACCATGGTGGAGCCATGACACTTTGACATATGTAATGTTTCTTCCTCGTAGCACTTGCTCCTTCGTATCCAAGATGTTCACTGGTCATTCTTCATAAGAAATATTATTCTCTACCCTCAATTTGGTCCAATCAAGCACATGTGAAGAATCCAGCTCATATTTTTACAATATCAAAACATAGAAAACATTATGCACTAATGATAATTGTGGAGGTAAGGTGAGACGATAAGCTACCTCTCCAATCTTCTCCAGAATCTCAAACGGGCCGATAAAACGTGGTGATAATTTTCCACTCTGACCAAACCTCATCAAACCTTTGTGTGCTGAGACCTTCAAGAACACATGGTCTCCCACCTCAAACATCAACGGTCTTATTCTCTTATCGGCATAGCTCTTTTGACTAATTTGGATAATTATTAAGCATTAGCGAATGGCAGCAATCTTCTTAATCATCTCACGTACTAGGTCTAGTCCTATAACGATTGCCTCCCCTACATCCGTCCAAGAGATCGGTGACCTATACGGCGTATCAGACAAAGCCTCAAAGGGTGCCGTCTCAATACTCGACTGATAACTATTATTATATGCAAACTCTACTAAATGAAAATGATCCTCTCACGAACCACAAAAGTTTAACACACAAGCCCGCAACATGTCCCCCACTCAAAAATGCGACGCCCTCGTCATGTGGCTCAAGTTCTTCCCTTTGTTGGGATGTGAATAGACCCATTAGCGAACATAGAGTAGCCTATAAACGTGCACAAGGTATACAACCTTTTGGCCTCGACCCCTCTTTAGAGTCTCTACTTCTCTATCCACATCGCTACGGAGCCCATCACGAGAACCATGGTTGGTTCTGATGCCATTTGTAATGACCTAAATAGACCACTGGCCCAATAACTTGAATAAAAAGCCTAACAATGTGGCCCAAAAACTTAAGGCCATGTTATTAGTAGTAGCCCACAAGTTACTTTATATATCAGACTTATTTTTTATCTCCCACCGATGTAAGATGGGGTGTTACAATTTGAATAGTACGTTCGGATTGACCATCGGTATGGGGATAGAAGGTAGTACTAAAAAATAAGTTTATCCCCAAGGCTAACTATAGACTCTATAAAAAAATGTGAAGTAAACTGAGGGTCTCGATCAGAAATAGACACTAAAACTCTGTGAAGTCAAATAATCTTGCTAACATAAAAGCTTATCCATTGAGTCTGTCATCCAAGTAGGAAGAAAGTACGCAGATTTGGTCAATCTATCTACCACAACCCAAATACATCATGACCCTTCGGTGATCTTGAAAGTCCAGATACAAAGTCCATTGTGACATTCTTTCACTTCCATTCTGACACAAGTAATGGTTGTAGCAATCATGCTAGTCATTGGTGTTCGGCCTTTACTTGCTGACAAGTTAAGCATCGAGAAATAAAAAGCACCATGTCCTTCTTCATACTTTTTCACAAGAATTCACGACGTAAGTCATGATATATCTTCGTGCCACCTGGATGCACTACAATGTGAGAGTGATGGAAATCATATAGTACATCTTTCCGACACAACTCTGGTATGAATAATCTCCTAGAAAATCTCAAACTTTGATTGAGATGTAAAGCCCAACCCTTGGTGTCCTCACCGTTCACAACACGATCATAAAACATCTAAGCTTCAGTATCCTGCTATTGGGCATCGATAACACAACTGAGAAGGGTAGGTTGTGACATCATTGTGAACAACACAGCACAATAATCAGTCTCGCCGAGATGTAAATCAAACTGTCTGACCTCTCCAAGCATATTCCACTCCCAAATGGCTACACTGGCCAAAGAACTAAGACATTTCTAACTAAGGGCATCGGCCACCACATTGGCCTTCCCCAGGTGATATTATAACTTAAAATCATAATCTTCCTTGTATTCCATCCACCTTTGCTGTCGCAGATTCAAGTCTTTTTAAGAAAATAAGTACTTTAAGCTTTTGTGATCCAAAAATACCTTAAATTGTTTTCCATACAAATAATGCCTCCATGCCTTTAAGGCAAATATCATAGCTACAAGCTCCAAGTCGTGCATCGGATACTTCTTCCCATGTGTCTTCAAGTGTCGAGAATTGTAGGTGACTACTCTACTCTGTTTTATCAAAACGCAACCTAGGCCATCGTGGAATGCATCACAATACACCATATAGCCCAACCGTTGCTCCAGTATAATTAAAACGGGCGCACTAGTTAATCTCTTCTTCAATTCCTGGAATGCAGGCTCAAAAGCTTCGTTCCACACAAACTTAATCCCTTTACGTGTTAGGCGTTTCATTGGCATGGCAAGTCGTGAGAAGTCCTCTATAAATCCCTTGTAGTAACCCGCTATTCCTAAGAAGCTTTGGATCTCAAAAATTCATTTAGGCCATTCCCAACTCATTATGGTGTCAATCTTTGTAGAATTGTGACGCCCCGTCCTCTGTGCATATCAGGACTTACATAACTATAAATAAGGGAGATATTCTAGTCGAGCATTCATAATTACATATGATGATTACTACATTTTTAATGGTTCAAAAAATTTTCAAAACACTTAATGATTATAGTCATCCAAAAAATTCAACAAAAGTTACAATATGTTCGTGGAAAACTAAACAAATGATCAAAAAGAAAACATACTACATTTTCAAGCAGCTCTGTTGGGATCTGCGGCTCCTGCCACTCTCCCTCTTCTCTAAAATCTTCTTCTCCAACGAACCTACCTTCCTCAAATGGTTCTTCTTCTTCACCTGTGGCATGAATGCCATGAGCCAGAGCCCAAAAGCAAATTTTCTAAACCGTCTAACAAACTCATAACAAAATATTCTATAATACATATCATACAATATCTAATACAACTTCAAGGCCAAATAGACAGACAATTTAACGTTTTTAACAAGGTAAGCATATGTAAGAACAATTGTGCGAGTGCGTGATGCAGATGAATGCAATGTAGTTGCCCAACCCGATTATAAATTAACCAATCAAATCTTGAGTAACATCTTTACGTTCCCAAACATTAGGCTCCCGTACACCAACGTTTTTTATCACGACAGCATATAGCGGACGTTCAGCTCAAGACGTGGCACGGCTCAGGACATAACACGGCTCAGGACGTATATGATCCAAGGTCGATCATATTCAACACAATAATCATAATGACACCATTACGTTCCCGTACATTAAGTTCCCATTCGCCAGCGTTCCCAATCACAACGGCGTATAGCGGCTACTCGGATCAAGATGTGATTCGGCTCAAGACTTAACACAGCTCAGGACGTACATGGCCCAATGTCAACATATCTAATATAATAACCTAAATGGTACCACTACATTCTCGTACGTTAGGTTCCCATTCATCAGCGTTCCCGATCACAATGGCGTATAGCGGCTGTTCTGCTCTGGACGTGATACGGCTCAAGATGTAACACGGCTCAGGACATATATGGCCCATTGTCAACACCACTACTATAATACAACCATAACTCAAGGAGTGATGAAAACTAAATTCCCCCGACTAAGACCAAGGTACGAAATAACCAAAAACCAATGTATGAGATGCAACCCGCAAGATGTACTAAGTGTAATGCAATGATACTTATGGTATAACAACTCGTATCTTGAAGTAAAACATAACAATAACATTGTATGAAACTAAACATGGCATAATGCACAAACCAACATAGCGTAAAGTATAAATCTTTCGAGCATAAAGTACAACTCACTGAAGCATAAAGTACAAATATACGAAGCATAATCTACAATTCATGTGATATGGTTACAACCTATCGGCATAGCTTCTAATCCTCAATTTGTTAATTTTATACACCGATCATTCACATAAATCATTTAAAGTCTATAGATTCAAGTTCCATAATGTGGCACGCTACTCCTGCACTTAACTAAAATTTGGGTAATTGTTCAAGCGCCAATTTTAAAATTGCTACGGTGTTTTGAAATACTTAGACTTGGATTTAATTTTTTATTTTTGAACAAAAATTAGATAAAAATATTTTCTACAACTTTTATGTTTAACACTAAAGTTAGATCCTAGGGTAAAAGGGTCATTTATTTTATTTAATTGATAACCATTCAGCAATTTATAAAGAAAAATGCAAAATTTGGGTATATGTTAGCCATGGTTTTGAGGCATCAATTCAAGGGGTATAGATCTAATTGTTGGTGAGGTTTTAGTTTAAGGTATCCCCTATAGGTTTCATGTTTTGTGCTAGGGAAAGTTGATTGAAAAAAGTTAGTGATTTTGGTCAATTTATAAAAAGGGTTCAATCAGCCTAAAAAGGGTTTGCAAAGTGGGTTTTCAATAGAGAATTCTCAAAATATTTGGGGAATCCGAGGGTATTTTTGGGTGGTTTGTTTTTTAGTCTTTAGTTTAATATGTTATCTACACTTTTCATGTTTTCCACTTTTGGCTACTAAAATCTTAGGTTTTTGGTCTCACAAAAAGGTGTGACAGAGAGCTCAGTTAGTCACTAAAACACAATAGTGAGTTTAGGAAGTGTGTTGACCTACCTAGACTTTATCTGTTTTGCTCATTTTTGGTGAACAATAAGCTAAATATTTCCTCTACAGGTTTTATGTTTCGACCCAAGCTCGGTTCTTACTCTAACTTGGGGTTTTTGTGCCTGCAACTTAGAGTGGTCAAAATCTGAGACTCTTTGGAAAAAATGACATATCTGGAGTTCTACCCAACAAAATTACTTCAAACAAATTTTGTATGAAAGAGAACTAGAAAAGCTAGGTCTAAACATAAGAATCACTTTAAGATCATTTTTCTACAATTAGTTATGATATTTTAAATTTCATGGCAGAATGTTGGTAAGTCTAGAAAATTAGGTTACCTAGGGTTTCGGTAGCTTAGCTCATGTTATGTTCATTTTTGATATATTTTCTTTGCATGCATGTCATATAATCATACAAATCAAAACTCCAGAACATATGCAAGCCTTAAAACTAAAAAATATACATATGCAAGCAGATGCAAAGCTTGATTATACACAAACAGTCTACTATCCATACCTACGACGCCTTTTTGGGTTATTATTTGTTTATTATCTTTAGAGTTGATTATAGAGATGGATTGATGGCTATTTCATAAGAGTATATCAGAAGATTTTAGGGGATTTACTTACTTGTTTGGATGCTCAAAAGGTTGAAGAAAGGTAGGACTTGGCCTTGTTGCTTACTCCTTGATCATTCCTAGCTTCTTCATCTTCGTCATTTTCTTCTTCTCTCCTTTTTCTCTCCACATTCGAAGAACACTCAAGGCTCTAAAATTTTTGGTATTTGTTTCTCTAATGTGGCCGAGTATGAGGGAGGGGAGATACGGTTCCTTTTCTAGAATTTTAGAAAGTGGGTTTAATTATGCTTGTGTAAGAAATTTTGAATTTTTCTTAATTATGATTGGTTGCATGGGAGGTGGGGTCTTTTTAAGACTTGCAAAATCAGATTTTTGCAGATGGGGATTTCAACTGGGCTGTTTGGGGAAGCTTAAAATTCAATTTTGCATTATTATGGTGTTTAAATTATATTTTAGTACCATTTTGTGCAAGAAAGTGTATAAAATATTAATTTTATGTTTCTTTTTGGTATCTTAACCTACTAAAACTTACTATATTAATGTATTTATAATTAATTTAGTCTTTTTGTGATTTATCATAAAGTTGATAGTAATTAATTAAAGAGATATAGGCTTTTAAGTTAAATTAAGCTAGTTTAACTAGAATTGGCTTTTTGACTTTTTTATTGTGTAGAGACTTTAAATAATGATTTGTTTACTTTTGTTGACTTATATTATTATATTATTATGTATATTACTTGTATAAAAAGTATTAGGTTAAAATAATACTTAATTTATACATTTTGTTTCTCATTTTTAAGCTTAAAAAGACAAAAAAAGTAACTTTTTGAGCACAAACTCCAATGTGGCCGGCCAGTAAGGGCATTTTTGTTATTTTTTGATGTTATTATGTCTTTTTTTACTTAATTGTATTTTAATATCTGATTTAGGGTGTCCATGTGTCAAATTTTAAATTTTTAAGACTTTTTGCTGTACTATGGGCAAAATGGTCATTTTACCCTAATTATGAGAATTTTTTATTTTTAATCTTATATTTTATGTTATTGACTTAATTTAGGATGTTAAGAGTCATCTCTGAGTATTAGGGCTTTTACTTTTGAGTATCTAATTTTTTTAAAATTTTCGGGTCGAATTAGGGTTTCGGGTTGAGTTAGGGTTCTCAATCTTCTAGTGACCTAAGATCTTATCAGCTTACCGTCGCTAATACTAGAATTTCGGCTGAATTGCTAACATGGGTTGTTACAATCTTGGTGGTTACTACTAGGGTTCGGACCGGGGTGTTAAAATCCACCCCCTTAAATAAATTTCATCCTCGAAATTTCATCTTGTACTTCATCTTGTGAATGGTTGGGGATGATTTACTAGCATCATTCCTCTTCGAACTTGGACCCTTGTTTATTTGAGTCGTTCTTTATTGAGGTTGTGGATAGGGTTGGGCTTATACGCTCAGTACCTTGAGTAATGGTTGCTTTGTGTTGCTAGAAATTTAAACCGACTGCAACAACAACTTTCAAATGTAACATTGCATACCTATGTCGTGAGGTTGTTGACTAGCGACGTGTTAGCCTAAAGCCTTATCCTACAGGCATCCACTTTCTCGTAATGATATAACAAGTCTGAACTACATACATCCCCGAGTTGCAAATACGAGCGTACCTCTGATTGTCATCAAAAGGCTTGGCAGCTTGGATATGTTGTTGGTGCTTTTTCCCTTGTCCTAGCTGTGGACATTGAGACTTTTTGTGCCCAGGATGACCGCATTCATAGTAGACCCTTACCTTCGTAGGTTGACCCCTTGCTTGCCTTGGTCTGTCGGCCAAGTGGTATAGCTTTTTGGGAACAATTTCCCTATTGTTCCTTAGTGGTCCTCCTTGACTAGTACCCTCCTATTTCTGACTCCAAATCCTTTTAGAATCGGGTAAATCTGTTTCTGCCAAAAGTGCTGCTTGTACTACTTGAGTGTATGTCAGAAGTTGTAACCAGATGACTCTAGTTCGGATAGAGGGTTATAAGCCCCACTCGATCTTTTGTGCCCTTGATTCTTCGTCCAATATGACGGTCGCGGCGAATCAGCTCAATTCTTCAAAGTGGTTAACGTACTAAGTTACTGACATAGATCCTTATTTTTGCTCAAAAAATTCTCTGACTTGTCCATGTTAGAAGGGAGCTGGAAAGTACTTTTCCATAAATAATTCTTCAAACTGATTCCAAGTTAGAGCTGCCACATCTTGCGTGATGTCTATCATAGGCCACCAGTAGTCAGCTTCTCCTTCGAGTAGGTGTGCTGCTAGAGCTACTCGATCGGCATCGATTTTCACTCCCATGGAGTTAAACAATTTCTTGATAGCTCTGAGCCATTCTTCGGCTACTCTTGGTTTAGCTCCTCCCTTGAACGTACGGGCTCGTTGTTTTCTATGTTCTGATAAGAACCATGCCCTATCTCAGATGTGAAGACGGTTAATGCTGGTGGCAAGCTCACACAAGACCTGGACTAACCCTAGTGCTTCTTCTTCTACGGGTCCATCTGCTGGCTGTTGATGGTTAGGTCATCTACCTGCCATCTGAATAAAGTGGGAAGGTATTGTGATTGGTGGGTCTCCTTTTTAAGGTCATAATTGTTTTCAGGTTTTAGGATCTTGGGGAGTTAATTTAAGACTTATTCATTTGTATTTCTTATCATTCGAGTTTGAGTACAAAGAGTGATTACAAAGTGCGAGGCACATAACACATAAGGGCCCAACCAGAATAGGTATGGATAAAACCATCAAATTTTGATCGCATAGTCCCACGTTACTTCCAAGTTTCGTAGCATTTTCCATTGTACTTCCACGTGCCATAATCTTACGGGTCTTATGCGAACTTTATCAATGATGGCGATAGGAACCTTCGCGTAGGTCTCCATTATGAATGTTGTATAAGCTCCTACTTAGCAGTTCTTGTTGTCAGGTTATTGATCTTTAAAATACGTTAAGCGCGGATGCTGGCTGACATTCTGTGCTTTAACTCTAGGTAGAGATCTGCTTTGCGACTCGATGATGTGCCAAAAGGTTTTTCTAAGGATGTGCATGACCCGAGTTTCTCATGAAAGTGCTAAAGTCTAATATCTATCGTCTCTCATCGATCTAGGTCTTAGGAGAGGCGACCTGGGGCGGCAAGAGGTCAAATGTTTAGCTGAGGAGTTCGAATGATTTAGTAGACTGCATAAAATGTGACTAAGGGTTAGAACGGCTTAAGAAAGGTGAACAAATCCTTTACCGAGATCCAATGGAGGATTCCTAAATGGTTCAAAAGATAGGTCGGATGAGGTCAAATTGTCACAGTTAAGGCAGTCTCCGTTGACACAAATTGAGTGGTTATTTGGGGTTCAAATGTAGGTGAAGCAAGAGGAGCACAGTGAACAATACTTAAACAAATAGCCTCAGAATTAATCTAGTACTATTAGATTCTGATAAAAGAGATGTTAAGCAATGGGTAGCTAAACTAGATATTTACGCTGAAGTTGTGTTGGCCTAACATACTTCAATTCAAGTATCCAAGTTTACTTTCCTACAAAAGAATTCTCAGAAATCACTGCAACTGATTGTAGTTTCAGAATCGAGAGAAGATGAACGATAGCAAAGATTTTATCAATGTCGAATGTTCAGAACAAGTAATTAACAAAGAATTGATATTGAGCTCTACGGAAGAAGAGTTAGTTTAAGGAGGCTGACTTGAATCAGAGGAGAATCAAATGTAAATACCGGTCATCATTGAGGCGTGAAAACGTGAGGACAAAGGTATTTCCTAGGATTGAAATCCTGATAGGATTATCAACAAGACTTAGGTGCATAAGGATTTTTTCGATAAACAACATATGACGATACCGTTGAGGACTGGCGATATAAGAAGGAATAATACACAAAGAATTTCAAGTAGGTGTAAAACTTAACAGAAAAGCTTGGGGGTAAACGAGAAAGGAACTTATAAGGATGGGGTTACAGGGTTGTAATGGTGGCTCTCGATGTGATATCTGAAAACTTCTCTTAGTGTGTACTCCCATCTACCCCCCTTAAAATAAGGCAACTCGTTACATAAATCTCTGATCTTCGATCTCGATGCACTTATTCGTCCTTCGCATATAGATTCCTTATAGCTTCTGATCCCGGTGACATCCTAACACGACTCGCTATAAGACTTAGACGTAGAAGATTTTAGTTCTTATAATATATAAAACGCACCCTACAGAGCTTCTACGCGATAGAACGCATGGTTTTCCACAACCTAAGGCCTGAAAGTTCACTAAACCTAAGCTCTGATACCAACTGTGACGCCCCATCCTCCGGGCACGTCAGGACATACATAACTATAAATAAGGGAGATATTCTAGTCAAGCATTCATAATTACATATGATAATTACTACATTATTAATGGTTCAGAATTTGTTCAAAACACTTAATGATTACAGTCATCCAGAAAATTCAACAAAAGTTACAATATGTCTATGGAAAACTGAATAAATGATCAAAAAGAAAATATCCTATGTTTTCAAGTAGCCCTGTTGGGATCTTCTAACTCCTGCCACTCTCCCTCTTCCCCAAAATCTTCTTCTCCAATGAACACGCCATTCTCAAATGGTTCTTCTTCTTCACCTGTGGCATGAATGCTATGAGCCAGAGCCTAAAAGAAAATTTCCTAAACTGTCTAACGAACTCATAATAAAATATCCTACAATACATAACATATATTACCCAATACAATTTTAAGGCCAAATAGACAGACAATATATCATTTTCAATAGGGTAAGCATATGCAAGAACAATTGTGCGAGTGCATGATCTAGATGAATGTAATGCAGTTACCCAACCCGATTATAAATCAACCAATCAAATTTTGAGTAACATCTTTACGTTCCCGTACACCAACGTTCCTGATCACGACGGTGTATAGTAGACGTTCAGCTCAAGACGTAGCATGGCTCAGGACATAACACGACTCAAGACGTATATAACCCAAGGTCGATCATATTCAACATGATAATCAGAATGGCACAATTACGTTCCCGTACGTTAAGTTCCCATTCTTCAGCGTTTCCAATCACAACGGTGTATAGCGGCTGTTCGACTCAAGACGTGATACGGCTCAGGACGTACATGGCCCAAAGTCAACATATCCAATATAATAACACGAATGGTATCACTACGTTCCCGTATGTTAGGTTCCCGTTCATCAGCGTTCCCAATCACAACGGCATTTAGCAACTGTTCGGCTCAGGACGTGATACGGATCACGATGTAGCACGGCTCAGGACATATATAGCCCACTGTAAGCACCACTTCTATAATACAACCATAACTCAAGGAGTGACGAAAACTAAATTCCCACGACTAAGACCAAGGTACAAAATAACCAAAAACTAATGTAGATGATGCAACCCACATGATGTCCTAAGTGTAATGCAACGATACTTATGGTATAACAACTCGTATCTTGAAGTACAACTTAACAATAGCATGGTATGAAACTAAACATGGCATAACGCACAAACCAGCATAGCGTAAAGTATAAATCTTTAAAGCATAAGGTACAACTCACTAAAGCATAAAGTACAAATATACGAAGCATAATCTACAATTCATTTGATTTGGTTCCAACCTATCGGCATGGTTTCTAATCCTCACTTTGTTAATTTTATACACCGGTCATTCACATAAATCATTTAAAGTCTATATATTCAACTTCCACAATATGGCATGCTACTCCTACACTTAACCAAAATTTGGGTAATTGTTCAAGCGCCAGTTTTAAAATTGCTACAGTGTTTTGAAATACCTAGACACGGATTTAATTTCTAATTTTTGAACAAAAATTAGATAAAAATATTTTCTACAACTTTTATGTGTAACACTAAGGTTAGATCCTAGGGTAAAAGGGTTATTTATTTTATTTAATTGAAAACCATTCAGCATTTTACAAAGAAAAATAAAAAATTTGGGTCTTTGTTGGCCACGATTTTGGATCATAAATTCAAGGGGTAGAGGTCTAATTGTTGGTGAGCTTTTAGTTTAAGGTATCCCACACAAGTTTCATGTTTTGTGCTAGGACAAGTTATTTGTAAAAAGTTTGTGATTTTGGCCAATTTATAAAAAGGGTTCAATCAACCTAAAAAGGGTCTACAGAGTGGGTTTTCAACAGAGAATTGTCAAAACCTTTGGGGAACTATCCGAGGGTATTTTTGGCTGATTTGTTTATTAGTCTTTTGTTTAATATGTTATCTATACTTTTCATGTTTAACTCTTTTGGATTTGGCAACTAAAAGCTTAGGCTTTTGGTCTCACAAAAAGGTGTGACAGAGAGCTCTGTTAGTCACTGAAACACAATAGTGACTTTGGGAAGTTTTTTGACCTATGTAGGCTTTATATATTTGGATCATGTGTGGTGGAAAGAAATAAAAATATTTCCTCTACAAGTTTTATGTTTTGACCCAAGCTCGGTTCTCACTTTAACTTAGGGTTTTTGGGTCTGTAACTCAGAGTGGTCAAAATCTGAGACACTTTGGTAAAAATGACATATCTAGAGTTCTACCCAACGAAATCACTTCAAACCAATTTTGTATGAAAGAGAAGTCAAAACGCTAGATCTGGACATAAAAGCTACTTCAAGATCAATTTTCTATAATTAGTTATGATATTTTAAAATTCGTGGAAAAATGTTGGTAAATCCAGAAAATTAGGTCTCCAAGGGTTTTGGTAGCTTAGCTCATGTTGTGTTCATTTTTGATGTATTTTCTTTGCATGCATGTCATATACTTATATAAATCAAAACTCCAGAACATACTCAAACCATAAAACTCAAAAATATACACATGCATGCACATGCAAAGCTTGATTATAAACAAACAGTCCACTATCTAGACCTACGACGCCTTTTTGGGTTATTCTTTGTTTATTGTCTTTAGGGTTGATTATAGAGATAGATTGAGGGCTATTTCATGAGAGTATATCAGAAGGTTTTAAAAAATTTACTTACTTGTTTGGATGCTCAAAAGGTTGAAGAAATGTAGGACTTAGCTTTGTTACTTACTCCTTAATCCTTCCTAACTTTTTCTTCTTCCCCCTTTCCTTCTTCTCCCCTTTTTTCTTTTCACACTTGAAGAACACTCAAGGCTCTAAAATTTCTGGTCTTTCTTTCTCTATTGTGGCTGAGTATGAGGGAGGGGAGATAGGGCTCCTTTTATAAAATTTTAAAAAGTGGGTTTAATTATGCATGTGTAAGAAATTTTGAATTTTTCTTAATTATGATTGGTTGCATGGGAGGTGGGGTCTTTTTAAGACTTACAAAAATTAGATTTGTGCAAATGGGGAATTCAGTTGGGCTGTTTGGGGAAGCTCAAAAGTCAATTTTGCATTATTATGGGGTTTAAATTAATTTTTAGTGCCATTTTGTGCAAGAAAATATATGAAATATTAATTTTATATATCTTTTTGGTATCTTAACCTACTAAAACTTATTATATTAATTTATTTATAATTAATTTAGTTTTTTAATGATTTATCATAATTTTGATAGCAATTAATTAAATAGGTGTAGGCTTTTAAGTTAAATTAAGCTAGTTTACTAGAATTGGATTTTTGACTTATTTTGTCACGCACCAAACATTCGGGTGACGCGAAGGCCCACCAAAACACCCATTTAAGAAAATAGGTTTAACAGTTGATAATTAAAATGTACATCATTTGGATAAAATCCCTACAGTTCAACTCTCATAAACTGAAAGCATGCATCTCATACATGAATATGCATATTGCCAAAAGGCATACAAAACCTACCTCAGCAGGCGCCACATGTATAAGTACATGTCAAAAAGGGAAAACTATAGCAAGCCTTCCATCACCTCTTCAACTAGGTCAGCTGATCATGCTCACCTGAAAATGTTTTACAATAAAATCCCATACCGTGAGACGAATCCCAAAAGGAACATAGACAATAAAATTGTAAAGCAGGCTATGCAAATATACACACATGGGCTCAACCACGGGAACCAAAAAGTTTTTCCTTCCAAAATCACAAATTTCCCATCAGACTATCACGAGTCTCAAAAAGGTTTTGTGAGACCCTGACCCGTTTTCTTTTTTCGTCATTTTTGAACGCGCGTTACATGTTTCTATTTGAGCATGTTTTTACTACTTTTGATGCATGATTGGGCCTAGATATGCATGCGGGGTATGTTCCCTGGGCCGTGGGCCGCTGTGGCACGAATCTCAAAAATTTTCAAAAAAAGACATTTTGGAGACCTATAAATATATGAAGTTAGATATTTTCATAAAGATAGTTTCTAAAACTTAACTCCTAAGTTTTCTATTTTTCTCTATGCCTTTTCTCTAAGTTCTCGAGGGCCCATGGCTTGGTTTTCAACGATCCAATAGCGGATCATTGGCATTGGCGTCGTGGGCTACGCAACCATCCGGTCAGAATTTGATTTCGGCGAACTCAATTTTGCACGTGGATCGAGGCGTCAAGTTTTTAACTCACCGAGATAAGATTCTAGACTTATATGTTGTATAAGGGTGCTATGGGTAATCGGGTGTCTTTTTACCAGTTAGATTGCTGTAGATTTGAGTTTATGTTCAGTTGGGTTTTTGGGTTTAAAACCTTATTTTCGGCAATTTCTGTGGATGGAATCGGGTGTTGAGAGTTTCTTTTGAGGTCTTAATGTTAGGCCTCGGCTTGTGTTTGTTTGAGGATGTTAAAAGAGAGTTTCGAGGCTTCGATATGAGGTTTAGAGGGCTGACCCGTAGCTTAAAAATTAGTTTCTAGGCTGGTTCAGTCGACTGACCTATGAGTTCAGTCCACTGGATCATATGTTCTTGGGTTCTATCGACTGGACCTCGAGGGTCAGTTGACTGGATAGTGCTTCTGGGCTTTTTGGCCGTTTCCAGTGGGTTTTTAAGTCGACTAGGGGTTGGGTCCAGTCGACTAAATTCTGGGCTGTTTATTGGTGGTTGGGTTTTGATTTTCGATTGGCATCCTACTGTATTCAATTGATTGATTTATGGGAATTGGTCAATTCAAATACCTGTGGATTCCTTTGGGTGTCGTGTTGGTGATTGGCTTTCTTCTAGTGGTGCTTAGTCAATGGAATTATGGGGTTTTATTGATTGAAATCATGGAGAGGGGAGTTATATGTACCACGGTTCAGGGGTCGTGTGGTGGCCCGGGTGTTTTTGTGATGCCGTCCTCGGGTGTGACGTGCATGGTTGGTTCATGGTTTGTGGTACGGTTGCGTGAGTGCTGGTTTTGTGTGCGACGTGTGGGTTCGTGGTTTGGTTTAAGGTGGCGTTCTGGTGAGAATCGATCTGTGAGAGGTTTCAGGTGTTGATCTCCAGTTTAGGTGTTGGTTGTCCCTATGTGTGGACGGGTCATTCGGGTATCGAATGACGGGTATGTGGCTTGTGATGTCTAATCAGGTTATATGATTAAGTGCATTCATAACTATTTATTTATGTAAGTGGATTACATGGCATGACATCTTATGTGTATCGTGGTTGCATGCTGTAGAACTCAGAGTTTTATTAGGCATGGATGTGATGGATTTGTGGGGGCATATGCATGTAGTGTATGTGGTATGTAATATGCATCTAAATCCTGATTAGGTTATGCATAGGAATGTTCAGTGTCATCCCGTAATTGCAGTTTTATCCTGTAATATGCGGTGTTATCCCATGTTATGCGGTATTATCCTGTGGCATGCGGTTTTATCCTGTGGTATAATCCGTGGTCGGCGGTTCCATCCCGTGGCTTATGGTAAAGTATGCAGTTTTATCCCGTGGTCTGGTTTACGGTCTTATCCCGTGCTGTGCAGTCTTATTCCGTGATGTACGATTTTACCCCGTGGTTTGGTCTATGGTTTTACTCCATAGTATACGATTTTATCCCGGGAATGCATATTTGTTGTATGGCTTTTTAATCTCAGTGTTAAGACTGTGGTTGCGGCGTGTGAGGGCCGGTTGTATGTATTATAGATTGCATTATGGGACGGATAGACCAGTTTTCAAATTTCTTTTAAGAGTCGTGTGAATCGCGATCTAAAAACCCTTTTAACTATTTTCGGGCTCCTGTGAGTGAGTAAAAAACATGGTTGTGTCCTTGCTTTCCCGTTTGCATGTGAAAACTGTTTTCAAGGCTTGAAAGAGAGTCTAAACGTACACTTTGGTTTTTGAGCATGTTTTGTTTATACTGCATGCCTGTCTAGTTTCTGCTGAGCTTTGGCTCATGGTGTGGGATTTGTTTTTCTTCAGGTACCGATCACGCTGGTTGATCTGGAGGTGCCGGAGGAGGTGGAAGAGTATAGTCTTCCTTTTTGTTAGCTTTTTACATGTATGCTATAACATGTTTTATAGATGTTGGAGCCGTGTAATGGTGCCGTTTGGCATTTATATACAATGCATGTATGATTTATCTCTGAGAGTGTATTCTCAGGTTGGGTTTTATCTTATTATTTTTGGGTGTTTCACGTGACCCGGAGTTTAGGGCGTGATAACTTGGTATCAGAGCTCTCGGTTCGAATACCTATGAGTCGTGGGAAGAGGTTGCATCATCGTGTGAGGTTGATTACATGTGCTTGACTGCATGTGTTTAGATGTTTTGATAACATAGACGTGATAGCATGCGGGTCATATGTGAATGATATGTATATGTGGGCATGGAGGTTGAATCTTAAGAGTGATAGTACTGCCTTTGGGTGTTTGGATTAACAAACTTGGGAGCCAAGTTAGAAACGCGTTTAGATGACATGATTTCTAGCAGGGAGTCTAAGTAGGTTATCGAGATTGACGTGTTATTCTTGTTGGTTCTCCTCGGTATGTGTGGTTGTCTAGCATGAATCTATGTGGCTATGTGTTAGCATGCTTATACGGTTAAGTGTTTATGTTCATGCCATGTGCTGCATCTTATATATGCTATTTTCTTTCATATAGATGTGATGTCGACGAGACGAGGGCGAGGCCATGGTCGAGGTCGTGGCCATGCTATTGGCCAAGGGGATGTTCCTATCCCTGATGCTGGGGATGTAAATGCTCCCCAAGGACCTGTTGCGTGCGCTGGTGGGTTCCATCGGCCAGCTGGTTGAGACCTCTAGAGGTGAGGCGGTTAGGGAGAGGATGCCTGAGGTGAGGGCTACTGTGGTGATGCGGGAGTTTAGACGCATGGATCTGCCTATCTTTGCAGGAGATCCTGATCCTATTGTGGCGACGGAGTGGTTGGAGTTGACGACGCGTATCCTTGACACACTGCAAATTGTGGAGGATGAGTTGCGGGTTTCTTTTTCCACCTTTCAGCTGAGGGGTGCTGCTCATGCCTGGTGGAAATATGC
>JAOTRH010083249.1:0-17035 GCA_034768845.1 Heliamphora exappendiculata | reverse complement strand
TTAAATGCTGAGAAGTAACTCCTTATATAAGTTCTTGTGAGTTCTTGACCGTTGGAGGTAGGTGGGGGCAATAAATGGCAAAAATCCAACCGTTGAGATCTGTCGTATTTTGAGTTTCCGTCTTCAGGATCGACACAAATATCTTTGATATCGACACAACGTGTCTAGGACAGGGTTCTTCAAATGGTTGGGTTGACATGAATGTTCTGAGGGGTCGACACAAATTCTGCACTTCACCTTCCAACGTTCTGGGGTCGACACAAATAAATATGGTGTCGACTCGTTTGAACCTTCAGCATCCAGAGGAACAATTTATTGTCGATTCAACTTGTCTCTGGTGTCGACACTAAATTTCTGCAGGAAGCCTCAGTAGTTTTGTGTCGACACGATTTGTCGTGGGGTCAACACAAAAAATCTGCAGGAGGTCTCGATTGATTTGTGTCGACACAATTTCCATTTGTGTCGATCCAAACTTTCGAAAACTGAAAGTGAGGATCACTTCTGTGTCGACAAAAAATTGATTTGTGCCAACTCAAAATGAGTCCTGGGCACTTCGGCACTTTTTGTGTGGACACAAAATTAGTTTGTGTTGACACTAACTTTTTGGTACTTAAAGATCAACTTGAAACACAGTTAGGGTGTTAAAGCATTTGATCAATTGGTGTTGACACACTTGATAAGTTTCAAGTATACTTTGCCTTAAAAGTGTTTGACTTAATTTTCAATTAAGATCAACATACACAAAAAATTCTAATTAAAGAATTTTTAAGTGTTTGAACATTTTGAGATAAAAGTCATTTTTTTTACTAAAGTGTCAACTTTGATTGTTCAAAATGAGTTTACACTTTCATTTTGGAAATATAAAATATAATCCATTTAAAACCATTTATTATTTAGAAAATAAATTGTGAAAATCATCAAAATCAAATTAAAAAGCCCTTGGGCTAACAACATTCATTTATGTCATCTGCTTTTGCATCTGCTTTGGAGTTGAAAATGGACTGGTTGGGTAGTGTTTTGAACGTGGAGACCCTAGTTAATGGGAGTGTGACGTTGAGTCTTGTTTATCGATCCTGTGTGTTGGAGGTCACCGGTCGTTATTTAGAGTTTGACTTTATCATTCTAGATATGACCACGTTTGATGTCATCCTATGGATGGATTGGCTGACCACTTATCATGCCTTTATCGATTGCGATCGACGGAGGGTAACGATTTGTACACCGGCGGGAGATTACTTTTGCTTCGTGGGTGACCAGATGAGGGTTTGATAACTATACCGGGAGTTGTGCAGAACCAGGGCAACTTGGGTTTCCTCTTTGTAGCCCTCATGTTGGATGAGGAGGTTGGGGTTCGAGGAGAGTTACCTCTGGTGGTTTGCGACTACCCAGATATTTTCCTGATGATCTGTTTGAGTTGCCACTGAGCCGGGAGGTTGAGTTCTCTATTGATTTGACCCCAGGAGCTACTCCCATATCTGTATCATCTTATCGCTTTACACTAGCTGAGTTGCGTGAACTCAAGGTACAGCTTCAGGAGTTACTTGATAGGGGGTTCAGAAGTTACTTCGCCGTGGGGAGCTCCTGCTCTTTTTGCTAAGAAGAAGGATGGATCATTACGATTTTGTATCGACTGCCGAAAGCTGAATCAGGTGACAGTGAAGAATAAGTATCCGATGTCGAGGACAGATGATTTGTTTGATTAGTTGAAGGGGTCGAACTGCTTTTCTAAGATTGACTTGAGATCAGGATATCACCAGTTGAGGATTAGGGACGAGGACATAGTGAAGACCGCCTTCTGGACTCGCTATGGTCACTATGAGTTTTTGGTTACACTGTTCGATCTGATGAACACACCAGCTACGTTCATGAGTTTGATGAATCGAATCTTTCATCAGTGTCTAGATAGTTTTGTGGTGGTGTTTGTGGATGATATTCTCATCTACTCACCCACTAGGGAGGCACATGATGACCACCTGCGTATCGTTCTACAGACTCTAAGAGAGTATCGTTTGTATGCAAAGTTTGGGAAGTGCAAGTTTTGGATGTCTGAGGTGAGATTTTTTGGACACGTTGTGTCGTCAGATGGGATATCAGTGGATTCATCGAAGACAGATACGGTGACTGGTTGGGAGCGACTGAAGAGCGTCTTTGAGATCTGTAATTTTCTGGGTTTAGAAGGTTACTATCGGTGGTTCGTGAAGAATTTTACCAAACTTGCTGCGCTGATAACGCATTTGACACGGAATGGGAGTTGTATTTGTTTGGAATGAGTCATGTGAGTCGACGTTCTAGGAGCTGAAGACGAGGTTGACTAGCTCACCAATGTTGATCATTTCGGAGTGAGGCGTGGGGTATACAGTATATTATGATGCATCGCATGATGGTTTGGGCTGTGTTCTAATGCAGGAAGGCAAGGTTGTAGCATATGGTTCTCGGCAGTTGAAGACGCACGAGAAAAATTACCCGACACACGACCTGGAGTTGGCAGTAGTGGTCTTTGCCTTGAAGACATGGCGTCACTATCTATATGGTGAGCATTTCAAGGTCTTCTCCAATCACAAGAGTCTGAAATACTTATTTTCACAAAAGAACCTAAACTTGCGCCAACGACGATGGATGGAGTTGTTAGAGGATTATGACTTTGACTTGTAGTATCATCTAGAGAAGGCCAATGTTGTGGCTGACGCTCTCAGCAGGAGATCTCACAGGTCGTTAGCTTCTGTGGCTATACGTGAGTGAGATATGCTTGGAGAGATTGGAGAGTTTAATCTATGTCTTGGAGAGACAGCGATAGGTGCCACCTTATTTTCAGTAGTTTTACGACCAGCGTTGATAGCACGTATGCTAGAGGTCCAGTAGACAGATCAGGAAGCTCAGATGATACGAGATCGTGTTGCTAGTGGAGAGGATACAGCAGGATGGATTGTGGGTTCATGCCAGAGTCCGAGATTAGCAGGGAGGTTGTTCGTGCCAGAGTCATGTCGTGTTGATATATTGCATGAGTGTCATCATTCTCGCCTAGCAGTGCATCCTAGAGGGATGAAGATGTATCATGACTTACATCGTCAGTTATGTTGGACAAAAATGAAGAGAGACGTGATCCAGTTTGTTTCTCGATGCCTTACCTATAAGAAGGTGAAGGCATAACACCAGAGACCAGCAGGCTTGTTACAGCCGTTACCGATATCAGAGTGGAAGTGGGAGAACGTCCCGATGGATTTTATGTCAGGACTTTCTCGATCACCTAGGAGACACGACGCAGTATGGGTTGTGGTCGATAGGTTGACGAAGTCTTCACACTTTCTCCCCATCCGCGTGAAGGATTCAGTGGATAGACTGAGTTAGTTGTATGTCAGAGAGATAGTCCGGTTACATGGAGTACCAGTATCTATTGTTTCTGACCGAGACCCGCGCTTCACATCACGCTTTTAGCAGAGTCTTCAAGAGGCCTTAGGGACGAACTTAATGTTCAGTACTACTTTTCACCCCCAAACGAATGGTCAGTCTGAGAGAATTATATAGATTCTGGAGAATATGTTGAGAGCTTATATACTTGACTTCAGAGGTTCTTGGGAGGATCACCTACCTTTGGCAGAGTTGTATACAACAACAGCTATCAGTTCAGTAATGAAATAGCAGCATATGAAGCTTTGTATGGTTGACCGTGTAGGTCACCAGTTTGTTAGACAAACGTGGGAGAGACTACAGTCTTGGGACCCGACTTGGTGCGAAAAACGATGGAGAAGATTATCGTGATTCGTCAACGCCTTATGACAGCTCAGAGCTACCAAAAGAGTTATACAAACCAGAGGAGAAGGCCTTTAGAGTTTGTAGTGGGGGATCATGTGTTTTTGAAGGTCTCACTACGTCGAGGTTTGATGAGGTTTGGTCGTTGAGAAAAGCTATCACTGCGCTTCATTGGACCATTTGAGATCCTCGACAAAGTTGGAGAGGTCGCATATCGTTTGGCTTTGCTACCTCAATTAGCGTCTGTGCATAACATATTTCACATTTTTATGCTTCAGAGATACGAGCCTAATCCTTCACATGTGCTAGATTTGGCTGAACTGCGGGTTGATGAGGATGCCACTTATGTGGAGCGTCCAGTGAAGATTCTAGACACAAAGGAGCAAGTGTTGAGAGGCAGAACAATTGCTTACGTCAAGGTCCTATGGCTTTATCATGGGGTTGAGGAGGCGACATGGGAGCTCGAGTCTGGAATACGTGCTAAATGCCCGGAACTGTTTACCTTGTGACCTTGTAGTGAATTTTGGAGGTAAAATTCCATAAAAGGGGAGAGTTGTGAGACCTGAAATCGTTGCTTTTTATGTTATTTCTATATTGGCATGTTTGTTTTCATTGTACGAATAGCCTCGATACATGGTTCAAGTTTCAAGTTGTAGGATTGCATGTTTCGTATAGGTGTTATACGTGTTTTGCATACAGGGGGTTTGGCTTGGTTGCTTTCTGCGATTTCTCTCCCAGTGACGATCGCTCAAGCGGTGGTGAGCGCGCTCGAGCGGGATGGTGGCAGAGTGTGGGTCGGAGAGGTGACCGCTCGAGCGGTGCTTGGGCGCTCAAGTGGTGGTGTGGCAGATAGTATGTCGGCAAGGGGTACACTTGAGCAATTCTTGGGGAGGGCCTGGGCTAGCGTAAAAATCTATAAAGCCTACAAATATCTTTTTTGAGACTTAAAAATATCTTTTCAAGCCTATCTTCTTCTCTACACCTTTTCTCTACCTTCTCTCTAGCTTTCGGGAGGGCCCGGGCTTAGTTTTTTGCGGTCGAATAGCAGATCCTTGCTGTCAGTGTCGAGGGCTTCATATCCATCTGAACGAATTCTCATTCTGGCGAGGTTAGATTTTGAGACATCAAGCTTTTAGCTCTCTGAGGTAGGATTTTAGACTTTACTGCTGTTAAAGTGTGTTATATGTAATTATATTTTCTTTCACTGGGTAAAAATGCATTAAATGTGATTTTCATGTTTTAAGCCTTGGTTTTGGGTAAAAAGTGAATTTTACGCCTTTTTTTGATTTTATACATGATTCGGATGGGTCGATATCCGTAGTTTTCAAAAGGAGGTTAAAAAATGAGGTGTTTTTATGAAAAACATGTTTGTGGAGGTTTGGAGCTAACCCTTGGGGTTGAGTCTCAATTTTGTTCAGAATATATTGTTACATGCTTGTAGATCTCCATGTTAATAGATTGAATCTCTTTTCATATACATTCGATGTAAAACTATTTTACGGGTTTTCGTAGTTGAGCTACGGTTGGATTTTTAAATATATTCCGTAGATGTATTGTGACAGTGGGTATGTTGAGTTGGGCTTACATTGCTCCTCGGTGAAAGTACAAAAACATGCCCAACGTAGGTGCTCTGTACCTTCGGGTTAATTCTCGTAAACTGAGTCAGTTTCCTCCATGAATGGCGTTGTGTGGGTGCTTTGGACCCTCGGGTTTTGGGCTTATAAATTAAGTAGTAGGTGCTTTATACCTTCGGGTTATTCTAGTAAATTAAGCCAGATGCCTCCGTTAATGGCGTCGTTGTCGTAACTCCATATAAAACTTGTCATTACCGGATAGGCCTTAAATGGTGACTAGGGTAATGGACAGGAATCTATAGTTGTTACCTTTGTCTGTGTGACAGAGTCAGTATATAGGACTACATTTTATGTCTTTCTCCTCAGCTGTGTGACCCGAGTGGAGAATACTGTTTTATTGCTGCTTTCCTTTAACTGTGGCATGATATCTGTGAGGATGATATGCATAGTTTCAAGGATGGAAAACTGTTGGTTTTTTAGAGAAAAACCATTTAGCTCCTGTGGTTGAGATTATGTGCTTATGATTGCATAGCCTACATTACAGTTTTACTATCTATTTTCTATTGGGTTTCAGCTCATAGTGTGAGATTTTGCTGTAAAACCTTTTCAGGTGAGCGCGAGGAATTGACCTAGATTCCTGCGGTGGCGGAAGACTAGCTATAGTTTCCCTGTTTTGTCATGTACTTTTACATGTGATACTTGTTTCAGAAGACTAGTTTTGTACGCCTTGAGGTGATATACTTATTCGTGTATGAGAATGCATGTTTACTGTTTATGAGAGCTGAACTTTGGGAATCTTTTATCCAAACGTCAAATATTTTGAGTTGATGGTTTTTCAACTGCAAATCTTATTTACTCAAACGGTGTTTGGGTGGGCTTTCGCGTGACCCTGGTAATTGGGGCATAACATAAATAAAAGTAACTGCTAAGAGGTGGTTGAACGAAAATGGTAATTGCTCAGACGTGGGTATCTTTTGTGATAATTTTACAATTTTATCTTTGCAGTTACGTGTGGAAGTGACATTTGAGCTGTGGATAATTTTGGAATTAAAAAGTATGTGATACGGCTTAACTAAATTATGGGTTTTCTTTATTAGATAGTATAGATGATCTAAATCATTTATAGATCTTAATAGTATAGATGGTCATAGATTTTTTACTTTTAACACAATTTGTTAACCAAATATGTTATTGAATCATTTAATCTCACTATTTTACTTTAACATAATTTATAGGTCATAAAATATGGACAAAAGTTGGATAACAATAAGAGATAGAATGAGTATGCCGTACCAGAATGTGGTAAAGTCTTTTTCGCAATTTGCGATGGCAAATGCAAGCTCAGATGATAAGATACATTACCTGTGCATGGACTACCTCAATTGTGAATGTCATACTAGTAAAATAGTAGAATTTCATTTAGTTGGGAGGGGAATATCACCTTCTTACAAAACTTGGGTGCACCATGTGGAGAATCTCCCCCATTCATAAACCTCATATCTCAATTTACGACCACCACGGTGATGGTCAAATAGCAGAGGATGAAATGTCAAAGGAAGAGAATGATAAATATGATGAGAAACGAGAATGGTGGTGAAAAACCCCTCATCTCAGACTTTTTTAAGGACTCTTACATGAGTAACAAAATAGGTGACTGGGTAGACCCCATGTGTGCTGAATTGCATGTAAGTATATCCAAGTATGTGTTCATTTGTAAAATGTTTCTTTTAGTAGTGCTACTAATTGTTTAACTTTTTATAAATATTTTAGGCATTGTTTGAAAGGTTACGCGAAGAGGCATCACTACCTAGAGCTGAACTAGTCACACAGGAACAAATGGCGATTGATGTGCTAGGAAAATGCTTCGGCAACTTAAAAGGATTTGGATTTGGTAGGAGGTCATCATCATCGACAAGCTCAACTGCACAATCACAACAAGAGGTCCAAACTCTCCGAGATAAAGTGGAAATATTGAACGTGCTGACCAAAATCCAAGAAGAAATGATAAAGCAACAATAAGAGAAGATTGAAAAGAATAATAAGAAGTTCGAGGCTTTTCAAAATTTTGTGATTCTCCAAATGGGAGTGTCATGGCCCCAACGCGATAATAGTAGCGGTGGATCGAGCTTTTCTTAGTAAGTCTACCATAGTACTAAGGCTTCATCTAGTTATTATAATTATTTTTCTCTATCCGTCTTATTTTACTCACTTAGAGAAAAATTTATAAAACTTGAAACTTTAGAAACCGTAAAAATACTACAGGAGGTCAAAATTTTGGATAAGCTATCAAATGGCTCTAAAACTTGTATGAACACGTCAATCTAGAGTAATGTAACTTGTGAAAACAAATCACACTTTAATTTGACATCTGGTTTGAGAATTAGAGGAAAGCTTATTAAACTTGAAACTTTAGAAACCACAAAAATGTCGTAGGGGATCAAAACTTTGAATAAGCCATCGAATGGCTAAAAAACTGGTACAGACACGTCAATCTAGAGTAATGTAACTTGTGAAAAACAAATCATACATCAATTCAACGTCTAGTTTGAGAATTAAAGGAAAGTTTGTTAAACTTAAAACTTAAAAAATCATAAAAGTTCCATAGGACTATAAACTAGTAGTTGAATGACTCGGGCAACAACACTAACATGTTACTTCAGGCCAAAGAAACTCATAGAAATAAAGGGCACCTCAATGCGATTTTAGGTTAGATAATAAGTAGGAAATTTATTTATTTCACATTCTTTAATTTCATGAATTTTATGTTTATTTTATAGGGTTAACAATAAAAAATTTTCTTTTTTTTTATAACAGATACTCGGTGGATACAATAGAGGATGTCATTGTGCTTTTTAAGTGATCATGCTATTAGGATTGGGGACTTATGAAATATTTTGTAATTTTTATCATTAGTTATGAGAAAATGATTGATGACTGTTTGGAACATGTTATTTTATTCGAATATCTTTTGAATTACATTATTATTATTATTCAACTTTTGGTGAATCGAATTGATGAGAATTCATTTGGTGGTGATTATTATTGCGTTATACAGGTTCTTTGCATTTGGTTAGCGAAACAAATATTATTTTTTAATTGTGGTAGTTTTGTTTCTTGTTTACCTTTAGTGGCAAAAAAGATTATTTGTTGCTAAAAATGCAGTGTGATTTTAGTGACTATATAGCAACTTATGTCTCGTCGGCAAAGGAGTCTATTATCGACGAATTGGGACTATCAATGATGGCTTACCTTGTAGGCAAAGAAAGGTCATTGTAGACAAATTTGGCTCATTGTTGATGGTTACCATTAGTGACGAATGGCTAGGCGAAGATAGGCCAATGCCGACAAATTTGGCTTGTTGTTGATGCTTACCATTAGCGATGACTGACCTTGTAGGCGAAGATAGGTCATTGCCGACGAATTTGGCTTGTCGTTGATGGTAACCATTAGGGACAACAATCTTTGTAGGCAAGGCTAGGTCATTAGCGACGATTCTATCATTGGTAAATGGTAACCTTTTGACGATGACATGAAAATTGTCACGGTAGATCTTCCCAGACGGGGGATCCGCGACAAAGGGGTGACGAAATTTAGATCGTCGGAAAAGATTTTTTGCGACAAATTATGTGTTATTAGTGACGACTACTCTTGTCGCCGTTGTGTTTTTTCTTGTAGTGAATCATAGGAATTCTACATTAAAAAGAATTGTCAAAATTTAAACAGACTCAAAGTACTAACAACCTGTCCTTTTTGGCAATTTTGTTGCTAAACGCAAACTGAAACCAATCAACCCATAAAATTAAAATTTTCAAATCATATGGGCAATTGACTTGTCTTTCTATAAGCTGCAAAACAAATATAAAACCAATGCTAGGTGAAAAGCATATGTGGTATAAAATAATTATAATTAAAAAATATCTAAGTTTTTGTTCTATTTCTCCCATTAGTATAAGACTCCAAGAAAACAAAAATAACCAATATTTATTTCTCAATAGCAACATGTTTCTCCTCCTTTTTGTCATGAATTGACGAAAGAAAAGTCTAAAGATATAGATGTCAACCACCAAGCATGCGAAGGAACATTGCTGCTTACTCACCACAAACAACTAATTTTTTTTATTTAAAAATAAGAATAATTTTTTTAACTGTGCATCTTTTTTGAACTTCACTAGTATTCATGCAAAAATAATATAAATCAAATAATGCCACAAAAATATGTAGATAGAAACTTGTGCACGAAACTTAAATTAAATTCAAAACAATTTATCGCAAATTGATGAAGTTCATGAAAATAACTAAGTGAGTGTGTGTTCTCTCAATATTTATTAATTTTAAGTTCAAGCCACGTTGTGATCAATGCCACTGAATTACATTCAAAAATTTAAATTTATCACACTAGAAGTCAAATCGGATAAATTCTCAATATATATTTGTTGAAGAAAGATGAATACTCCCTCTCAAAAGGAATTTCTATTTTTTTTTTCGCTTTCATTGGCGACTTTCACACTAATGCGAACAAAAAAGCAAAGTTCATATAGGTATCCATTTTCGCAAGTATTATATTACAATACTATGTTCTTATTGAGAGAGGAGCAGTGAATAAATATGTCAAACGTGTGTAGCTGTAAAAATCAACATCAACAACGACATAGGGATCCTACTACTATAGTCAATCCAACATGTGATTTTTTAAGAAAAATCGAGAAAGATCCATAAAAAAATTTATCACATAATGTTTGGAGAACTTTCATTAATAAAATTAAGTATGCTTAACATACAAAGTTTGTAATCATGAAAATTATCACTTTTAATAATGTGTAACAACTTAATTTTGGAAAAATACACAAATTCCTTTTAAATAAAATTCAAGGCATAATTTGTCATCATACAAATTTAAACATGAAAACCATGATGCCATCCAATCAGCATATTAAAAAAGTATTTTGGATTTTTTTTTAAAAATTTAATTTAATTTATTTATTTTTTAAAAAACTAAAAAAAAAACAGAATATGCATCACATGAGAAGACCTAATTCTTTTGAATTCCTAGAAACATCTGAAGAAATTTTTAACAAAGTTCATCCATGATTGCAAATATGATTTTCTAACCCAAATGGTCCTTGTTTTAGGCATGAACAACAGGAGTGCCTTGGGTTTCTGCTCATAACTTGCTTTTTATCAGTTGATCACTCGAGCGCACAAATGGACCGCTCGAGCACTCTCCTGGTCATGAGCCAATTTTTGTAGTGTCCTAATTTGGTTGTGCAGTTTTCCATCTATTCTTTTATGTTAACAAAAAGATTGAGATTATAGCTTTCTACAATGGGGTCTCATATGTCCAACTGTACTACAACGAGGACACATGGGCACAAATTTCTTTAGGGGTGTAGATTTATAAAAATCCACTTTGGGTGCAAACTTTTGAAAATTTTCTTTTGAAAAATAAACTTTTGATTGAATAATTGATTTTTGTAAAATTACTGGATTAGAAGTTATAGCTTTTACAAAATTAGTTTTATTTGAACCATTTAAAGAAAAAGTTCCATTCACATATCCTAGTCTAGTTCGATCAGACATTACTTTTTGCACACTTAAAATATTTTTAAAAACTTTTGAGCTTGCATTAAATTTAATGAGTGTAGCATTAAAAGTAACAAGATCGGATGCATGTAAATTTTTTTCAAGATTAACAATTTTATCTTTATAATTTTTACATGTTTTAATAAAATCTTCCCCACTTTTTCAGCAGCAATTAATTTTACGAAAAAGATGACTTTTTATTTTTTAATTAACTAACCTCTAATTGGATTTCAGACAAATCATGCTTCAAATTGTTTCTTTCTTTTTTATGTAATTTTATTTTTGTAGGCAATTTTAAATTTAATTTTGTCAATTTGAAACTTTCTTCATAGTATTTTTCATATGAATGTTGAAAAATACTTACAATCTTCAGTATTACAATCACAATCATCTTCATGATTAGTTGACTGACTTTATGAACTTTTACAGACGGATGTAGAACTAAGACAAGCAGATGATTTAATAATTAAATTTTCTTCTGCAAAAAAATTCATGGCTAACGATTATCTAAATCTCACCTAAAAAATATTTTTAATCGAAAAAATATTATAATTTTTTATCAAAAAAACTATTATAATTTTTTAATCGAAAAATATTATAATTATTTTTTGAAAAAAAATGAGTAAGCCTGCTATGATACCAATTAAAAAAAATATTCAAATTGTTTTATGTGTAACGTGTTGGGGTTGTCTCGTATTTCTAGACAGTTCAATATAAGAGAGTCTGCTCGAGCGGATCGTAGACCGCTTGAGTAGTGCGTTGCAGGATTGTGTTTTATTGAGGTGGCTAAGGTTGCGGCCGTCGTATGGTTTGACCTAGTTTTGGATCTATTTAAAGAGAGTTATAATAGAAACCCTAGTGAGAGTGATGCACGATGTAAGGATACACCAAATAGGCTCAGGTTGATGCTAGAGAGCATAAAGAGAGGTGTAGAAACACTAGAGTGAGGCTCGGATTTAGATATCAGAGTGTGTAGAGTTAGTTCTTGTAATCCTTATTGATAATAATAGATTATTCCTTCTTATTCTGTTGTGGAGGTAGGCAGTCAGATAAACCACATATGTCTTGTGTTCTTGGTTTTTCTTAGTTTTCTTTGTTTGTTTTAAATGGATCGTAGCTTACGTAGATTTTTTCACTGCCCAACTAGATCTTATTTACAGGATTTGTGTCACAAATCTCAACAAATGATATCAAAACTTCTAGTTATTGGCTTAATCACTCAATCGTAATAAAGATGAAGAACATCATATTAAATATCTCTAGAGACTGGTAGAGGACGTGGTGGTAGGTGGAATTTCCACTACCACACTGGCAGAATCCAGTAACGATGAATTAGATCTCTGGTATATGCGGCTTAATCAGTTTGACAAGAGCAGTCTATCAGAGAAGAGAGCAGCAGTCGAGGTCGAGTCAAAGTTCATTCAGATTGATGATTAGAGAGGGTAGAGCATCCATTCTTGTACAACTGGTGTAGGACGAGGTGGCCGGCAGATCTTCCAGTTGGTTTAGAAATTCGAGTTAAGGTAGAGATGTTGGAGGCAAACTGCATGAATCATTGATTAGTAAATAATTTTTTTTTAAAATAAAATTGGACGGGCAATGTCCGAAATAGGCTCCAAATAAATTTTTTTTATGTCGAACGATCAAAATAAAATTCGTGCCACTACAATTAATTTAGATGAATACCTTTCGGTCGATTCTCCAACTACGAACTTCGATTTTCAAGTTGAAGCTCCTGTCAGACCTTCTACTGTATTCCCGATGTGATTCCCAAATGTAGTGTAGGCTACGATCTTTCGAGAACTAGTACCGGTAGAAGCTGCATAACTTTAGTCTTGAAAGACAACTTATAAATTTGGTTCAGTCTATCCACATATTTATAGGGCTACAGTAGGAATCTGTGGAGTAATTATGACATAGACTTCTAGTGTATCCTAGATACCCATTGAGTGGTTTATGCAAATCACTCAACAGTTTTTGTAATTATGAAAATCTTACAGCGATTTCTGTAATTTTCATAAAATACTAAATTACAATTCATACCACTAAAAAGCTGTAACTGCACTCTTAGCCATAATCTCAAGACCAATTTATATTGAACTCATGTTATTAAATGCTTAACTCATCTCCTCACGTTAAGATTCTCGATACCCACCAATTAAATATAATTACTGATAATTTAATTTAATCGGCATCTTTAAAATTTCTTAAACCCTTTCGCTTAACTTATTTGACAGCCGAATAATTAAATTCACTTGCAGGGTCTAACCCGGTCAAAACTTATAAACTTTCTTAAGGGGGTATCATCAATCCAAGACAATCAGGACGTGAAATCCATCAATAATTAATATTCATCATATAATTAATACCGCTATCTAACTCATCGGGACTATAGACTCATAAAAAATTGCGTCATCTAATGAATCAAAATAACAAATATTAAATATACGCAAATAATAATTATTTTAAGATTAAGAGCATAAGCACTTATAATAACTTTAGGGTATGAATTAATTTATATAGTCAGTATAAAATTAATTACCCCAATGTAGTCTTGTTCAATACATACAAAGTGTACTAGCACAGCGAGTCAAAATAATAGACGATGCTATTATCTATTTTTCGTAACCAAGACAGACCTACTAAAACTCTGAACTACAGTCGTACCGATAGTTTATTCATTTCAATATAAACTGTGAACAAAAACTTATATTCTGCAAGAACTTATAATATGGTCTTCTGTGTGCAAGTCGTACTTTTTATACCATATTAAATACTATACAAAATAAAGGACAACCATGCATAACAGTAAAGAAATGATATTGTATACATTACTCATTAAGATTCTCATAAAATAAAAAATTAATTTTATTAAAATAAAATTAAATACTAAAATCAAATAAAATTCATAGTTTTCAGTATATAATCCTTACAATCTCCCACTTATACTCAAGACCATACTGTTATATATCTAACTCCTATGTCCGCTACATGACTATCAAAAATTTTAGCTAATAAACTCTTTGTAAAATGATCTGCAAGGTTGTCCACTTGATACAAACCTGGTCACAACAACATTATCCTTCTATACAATTTCTCGTATCAGGTGATACTTACGCTCAATGTGCTTTTCTTTTTTGTGAACTCTTAGCCCCTTCGAGTTTGCAACTGCTCTGCTATTGTCACAATAAAGTGTAATAGCCGACTGAACTAAAGGCACCACATCTAGATCCAATAGAAATTTTCTAAGCCAAACGACCTCCTTGGCTGCTTCAGAAGCTTCCACGTACTCGACCTCTAATTAACAATGCAGGACTATTTGATACTCCACCAACTAATAGCTCCACCTCCTAAGATAAACACATATCCTGAGGTAGACTTACGAAAATCTTTGTTTGACTGAAAATTCGAGTCTGTGTACCCTAAAGGTACTAGACTGTTTGCCTGGTAAACTAACATATAATCCTTAATCTTTTTTAGATATTTGATTATATTCTTTATTTCAGTCCAATGCTACTTCCCTGGGTAAGACTCATATCTGCTAACCATGCCAACGGAAAAGCAGATGTCAAGTCTAGTGCAAAGCATAGCATTCATTAGGCTTCCTACTGTCGAAGCATAAGGAACTATCTTCATCTTTTCTATCTCATCAGGTGTCTTAGGGCACTAATCCTTGGATAGAGTGATTCCATGCCTGAAAGAGAGAAATCCTTTCTTTGAATCCTGCATGCTAAAATGAGCAAGGATATCATCGATATACTTTGCTTGAGATAAGCTCAAGATCTTTTATTTTTCATCACGTAAAAGCTTGATCCCGAGGATGTGACTGGTTTCTTCCAAGTTCTTCATATCAAACTGTCTAGATAACCATATTTTTACCAAAGATAACACCCTCACATCATTTTTGATGAGCAAGATATCATCTACATAAAGTACTAGAAAGACTACCACGCTTTCATCATGCTTCTTGTACACACAGGACTCATCTGGACTCTGATCAAAATCATAAGATTTTATGGCTTGATCAAATCGAGTATTCCAAGACCTTGATACCTGCTTAAGTATATAAATAGATCTCTTAAACTTGCACAATATGTGCTATTGGCCCTTTTCTATAAAATCATTTGGTTATACCATATAGATGCACTCGTCAAAACTTCTGTTAAAGAAAGCTGCATTATCATCCATTTGTCAAATTTTATAATCGAAATGAGCAACAATCGCTAAGAGAATCCGGATAGACGTAAGTATGGCTATCGACGAAAAGGTTTCCTCACAATTGATCCCTTCTTTCTGAGTGAACCCTTTGCAACAAGTCAAACTTTGAAAGTTTTAACACTCCCATCTGCTCCTCTCTTCCTCTTATAGATCCACTGACATTCAATGAATTTTATCCCTTTGGGTGGTTCTACAAGTTTTCAGATCTGATTAGGATACATAGATTCTATCTCTGAATTCATAGCCTTTTGTCAAAGATCTGCATCTTTATTTTGAAGTGCTTCATTGTAGTTATAAGGTTCGGTATCCAGTTCTGTAGGGATCTTGTCAAAAGACTCTCCCAATAACATATACTGATCAGATTGATGAACAACCCTCCCACTATAACGAGGCACGGTTTACATCTGTGTATTAGTAGTAACGCGCTGTGCAGAATCTGAACCCTATGCACCATTACCCACATGCTTGTTTGGTATATTAATGGTAACACCCTGTTCATGATTTGCAGCTGTCCCGATAATTCTTTCACTACTACGAGACAATGGGATATCAGAGACTTGTGGTTTCTCTTTCGTTCTATTGGTATTTTCTTATCATTTCTTCTAGAATAATTTTACTTTTAGGCTTATGGTCCATAATATAATTCTCTTCTAAAAATCGGGTATTAGTGCTAACAATGACCTTCAGATTCTTAAGATTATAAAATAAATCACCATTTGTTCCCTTAGAATACCCCACAAAAAATATATTTTTGTCCTCGGTTTCAACTTACCCACGTTCTCTTTCAGCACATGTGCTGGACATTCCTAAATTCGAATATGTGTCAAATTAGGCTTACGTCCGGTCCACAATTCTGTGAAAGTAGAAAATACTGACTTAGAAGGTACCAAATTCAGAATATAAACTGTTGTCTCTAATGCAAGTTCCCAAAACGAATCGGATAATTATTAGTTCTTTGCTTTGCAAACTCATGAGGAATGAGTGTGCGGCGTTGTCACGTGGTTTGGAGTGTGATAATTTATTGGTATTAGAGTTTTGATTTTTATTTGATTGTAACCTTTAAAACATAATGGTGAGATGGGTAGACAATAAGTTGAAAAACTCAGATTATGTTTTGATCTCATTATTACTTGTTATTATTTAAAATAAAATAAAACAGTGTGGTATGTAGGCTGATCAGACCATATGTTTTATGGGAATTGCAAAAATTATTGATAACACCCTAAATTGGTCAAGCAAACCAGCCATCTATTTGCAGTGAACAATGAAAAAATACAATTAGTATTTTTGAGGGTTCTTGTGTAAATATTGACACTCAAGATTAATAGCATAGTAGAGACGAATAATCCAGGCCTCCTATTCCATCTATCCAAGCTAATACCCAAAAAGAAAAAAAAAAGCTCAAATATTCGTAGTTAAAATCTATCACATATTCCTTGTCCAAGATAAACAAATAAATTAGTACTACTCTCAATACTTCTCAAAAAATTTCCCACAGCTATACTCTTCATAATTTGTAAATAAACAAATAAAATAAACTTGAGTTTAACAACTCAACAAATTATCCACTATCATTATTAATTGAATCAAGTATATAGAAAAATTATGTAAAAGAAAGTAAACTAATTTTTTTCTAAGATTCAATCAACGAAAAAAAAAATAATTCAAAACTCTTGTCAAACTTATTACAATTTAACCTAATATTAAATTAATAATAAGTTAAGAACAAAGAGAAATATATAAAAGTTTTATTTTTTATTTCACTTATCATTTTTATCTATCATCCTTCACAATATATATATATATATATATATATATATATATATATATATAATGACATCAAAATTATTAATTATCTAAATTTAGGTTGAAACTACAACTTAATAAAATATTATAATAATCGAGCCAATATACAC
>JAOTRH010083228.1:0-17036 GCA_034768845.1 Heliamphora exappendiculata | reverse complement strand
CCAAAAAAAATAAAAAAATCTAGTAACCATTCACCCCTCCTTAATGGAAAAACTGCATCTATCCCTGTATAAACATGTATGCATGTATATACACATGTAAATGATATGTGCACATATTTATCGTGTATGTTCACCAAATTAAAAGAAATAACCTACTGAGCTATGAACAACAATGACTAACCTCATCAATGATTGCGCCATTTGAAAGATCGAAAGCCGCATCGTTCAGCTTTGCCATTATCAAACAAAATTCGTCAAATGGCAGTAAGAGGCACATAGAGGAAATGAAAGAACAAAAAAATCCATTCCCAAACTAACTATTCCATAAATTGATTTAAAAACTTTACTTACATCCAATCGAAGACCCCGAGGTAGCTGACCAAAGTAATCTGCTGGTAGAACAAAACTATCCTGACAAAGAAAACAAATGACACCAACAAAAAATCAAAAAATAAAGAAAAAGAAATAATTATATTTTCTCTCTTTAAGTTATAAAAGGAAAAAAAAAATGATTGTGTTTCTCCCTTTTTTTTTGTTTGGATTGATAAGAGAAAAAATAATAATTTCTATCTTATCTTGTCTGGATACACTTCATAAGAAAAAAGAAATAAAACTGTACTAGTTATTTTACAAAACTAATCAACGAGAATCTAATTGCTCCAATTTGGAGATATTTAAAAAGAGAAGTTTGAAATGATAACTTTTTCTCTCCATTTCTATCCAATTCTTTACATTTCTTCTCTTTTTGATAAACCAAATAAGTGATTAGTGAGAAAAAAGTTTCATTTCATTTCTTTTCTCCCCAAATCACCCAAACCAAAGGGACTGAATCTTTCTAATGAATGCTCTAATAAGGAATTGAAATATGTTTAAAAACATAAGAACAGATGGTTACAGAAAGTTCTTGAAGGAGGGTTCTGATTTGAGAATCTGCTCCTGGTTCATCAAGGGATTTGGGAGAACCTTCGGATTCTGTGAGGGCAAAGGAGATGGTGAGAGACTTGAATGCGAGGTGGGTCTTGTGGTAGTAAGAAGAGGAGGGTTTGGGAGAGGATGTTGGGAATGGGATAAGATGGGTATTTCGGAGAAATAGAGGGGTAGGGTTGGAAGAGAGAGAAGGGTAAAGAGGTTGAAAGAGAAGAGGAGAAGCCATTTTCAGGGCCTTCTTCCCTCTGCAATGTTGGTCACAGGTTTTATTTTAGTTTATTTTGTTTTACAGAAATTTTAAATACATAGAACTAATCACAATATATGTCTGAATTAAAATTTGAGAAAATTACAGAAACACTCTCTATATTATACCCATACCCATGTACCACTTAACTCTCGTAAACTAAAAACTCGTTCAAAATGCCCCATAAATTATTTATTTATATTGTTTTGCCGTTAGAGTTACGTGACAAAAAGTAATGAAAAGTGAAACTTTTGAGTTGTACTTAAATTTCATATGACTTGAATACCCTTACCAGCCTATATATGTGTGTTACCCATATCTCAAAACTCCCTAGGCTCCTTCCAACTAACTCAAAACTCCATTTTTCTCCTCCATTGGAGCTCTATTCTCCTTCCCTCATTGTTTGACATGGCATCAAGCAGCATCAAAAACAGCAGTAACTCACGCAAAAAAAATACAAACAGTGCCAATGTATTTTGCTACTGTGGATTGAGAGCTCCAATAAAAACCGCCTTCACAGAAAACAACACAGGAAGGAGATTTATGGGTTGTGTCAACTTCAAGGTAAGTACTTAATGTTTTTAATATGTTTATTGACTTAAGCCTTAATCTGTAACATATTCTGTAGAAAGAACATACATGTAATTTTTTTACTTGGGTTGATCCCCTAACATGTTCAAGAGGAAAGGAGTTTAGCAAAATAATTTTGAAAAAGAACATGGACTTTCAAAAAAGAGAGGAGGGGCTGAATAAGAAAATGGAAGAGCTTATATCGAAGATGGAGGAAATGACCATAAGACATGATATTCTGTTCAAGAAAAACAAGACACTTGTTAGGGAACTCGCAGTTGCACAAGGAAGAGTGAAGTTCTCAAACGGCATGCTCGTTATATTGCTTGCCTTAGGATTCCTAATGTAGTTTAATATTAGGAACCAAAAGATGATGTACTTGCCTAATTGAGAAAAATAAGGCACTTTTGTGATGTGTTTTTCCAAACATACTAAACTATGTTAGTATGTCTTTTGTGATGTGTATGCGAAGAATGCAAAATGTCATATGCTTAAATACAGTTTAATGCAGCAACAGCTACAGTTAATGCAGTTTAAAGAAATTTCTGTTTTAACTTCTCCCTGCTTGTAGAAGGAAATAGGCACATGACCACTTCAAAAGGACATGAGATTGGCTACCGAAAATTTTTATTGCAAGAAACACAATAGATACATCAGCTCAGTTTTTTATATACATGAAATATAGATGAAAAGTTGACCATTAGAAGATGAAAGAGTTATTAAATGGATGCATAGATCTAAGCACTTTCAATTTACAGGAATAAACAAAAAAAAAATGCAAACGAGAATTGCCATGTTAAAAGCAATCTAAGAAACTCAGCCTTAGATAAAATCTCCAGATTATAGGTAGAAGGAATTTTCTGGACAGCAGGACAAAAAAATACCAATTTTTCAGTAGCCAATCTCACTGAATTGCTTCTGAGGAGAAGCAGGTGGGGTTGGGGCAATAGGCCTTTGCTCCTCCTCTGAGCTCTAAACAAGAATCCACCAATTTGAATTCACCATGCAATCTTCAATCCATTGTAATGCAGAAGAAACCTCAGCTTTTCTTCTAAAAAAACTCCCTCGTTGTTTCATGTAACTCAGTTCCCTTATGACTGATTTTAAAGAGCGTCACCGGTGTTTGTTAGAAGATGAACTTCACATAAAATTTGTTTGGAGAACTTGACTTGGAGGGAAATTGAAAATGAAGATTCAGTAGAAGTTGATTACCAATTCTTGAACTTCACAGGTATAATTTATAAATTTTCAATTCCAGTCTGTCCTCCAGTGCTTGAGAGTGGTTCTAGGGTCTGGTTTTCTTCCCCCAATTGTTGACAATTGATTCTCGGCAATTCAGCTCCTGCTACGGTGGTGTTCCTTAATACCATTGCTGCAAAAAAAGAGAAAAGAAAAAGGGGGAACAAAGTTTAATGAAATATAATGAGCATGCCTCTAGATCTTCTTTATGAAAAAGTAAAAACTTAGCCTCACAGTTGACAACATGGGAAAAAAAGAAGTGAATTGTCACCCATTATCCATAGATAGCAATGCTCATTGCTAGGTGGTTTTGCAGCAGTTCATAAGTAGATTGCAGAATATCATTTTCCAGCAGTTCTGCAGCAGTTCATAAGTAGTTCTACAGCAATTCCTATGCATGCAACCGAACATCATTTTGGTCTGCATCACAAAAGCTACCAAGCAGATTGCAAAATATCACAACAACAAACAAAACACAAGTTTAATCCAAATGTTCACAAAACAAAAGTAAACATAGATAAGCTACCAAGCAAATTGCAACATTCAAACATCCAAACAAGTTTAATCCAAATGTTCACAAAACATCCAAACATCCATCCCAATTACAACCAAAGTCTGCTAAACAAAACCGAGGCCATATCCAAAAACAACAAAACACGTATCCAAAAACACAAGTACCCATCAATACTTAAAGCCTCAGGGCGTATCAAAAAACATCCAAAAACATATCTACATCATCGAATACATATCTTAAAGTTCATACGGGGATGAGGATGACCCTTGGGTACCCGGTGCAATGGTAATGCCACTGCAAAATTTGGAATTGGCAATCCTAGGCGATTTTTGCAGGCCCTTTGAACCATCAGTCACAGCAGCTCTCACAGCACCTCCCCTTGCACCACCTCTACCAACAACACTTGGCAATCAACACTTGAACCACCTCCACTTGAGCCAGAAACAGTTGGGCTACCAACACTTAAACCACCTCCACTTGGACCAGCAACACTTGGGCTACCAACTATTGCACCACCTCCACTGGGGCCAGCAACACTTAGGGCCTGCATTTGGCATGTAAAAATGCACACAATTGTATTGTTAAATGATCAGTAATGAGAAAGGACATGTACTAATTAACACAATTAATTCCATAGTCGACTTACATGCATTTGGCATCCTCTTATCAATCTATCAGTTGCTAGTTCATTTTTACATGCATTTGAAACCTCTGCTGAAATCTGTGCATGAACTGCCTCCTCATAGTTTCCATCATTGTAATTATAGGCTTGCCCCTTACTTCTTTGATTAACTCATTGAATGACTCAGTGACATTATTGTCCATTTTGTTACATTTGGACCTAGAGCTATAATAGCACCTAACCCAACAGTTTGGTGGCTCTCTCATCAACCAAGCATGAGCTTCTTTGTTTAACTGCTTTATTTCTTCCATCTTTGCTTCAAACTCTGGCACAGTGTACGCTGAAGCTGCTCTCCACATAAGGTCTTTGTACTTCTTTCCCTTATAGACCTTTTGAAAATTAGCATACATGTGCCTAATGGAATCAATATCAATCAACAATTGTTTTAGCTCCATTAGACATGATTCATGGGAATCAATATCAATTGGTAATTATTTTAGTTTCATTAGACATGATTCATGAGAATCAATATTAAAAAATATTTGACGCAATTTGAATGAAACCAAAAGAAATTTTTTCATAAATACACTATAAACCCAACAGAGATTGTTAAGTTGAGTTGAGTCGCTTAATTTAGAGGTGAATCTACTGAGATTTGGCAATTACAGATGTTTTTCTTTTAATAAAGTGAAAGACTTTAGTTTGTTTTTTTTTTTCGAAAAGATTTTCGTAGTTTGATTTGGTATTTGACTCTTTTCTTGTAATAAATAAGATTGCACAAACATGGTGTGTGCCACATAGTCTAACTATACATATTGTTGAAAAAAATAGTGAATTTTGAATAAAAATTAGAACATAATTTTTAGTTAACTTTGAAGCTAATTATCTTTGAGTTGGATTAATTTTTTTTTGATGATTCTAAGTTCTAATTTGTTTATTTCCATGAGTAGAATAATCATGAATTTTGTGGCATTTAAAACCATTAATTGGTGAATGAAAAATTGACTCCAAAAGTGTGCCATTGAAGTTGGCAAAATAATGGTAACTTAAAGCTATCCCACATTGCTTGGGAAAGAAAAAAGTGAGGGTCCATCCTAGTATAAATATGCTTTCCCATCAAACATTGGTTGGGAAACACTTAGGTGAGTAGCTTATATAAGCCAAGTTGAGTCTAAGGGTGTGCCCCTTGTGGGTATCCAGTTTTGTGGACGAGGGAGGACCTACCCAACGGTGGGTTCAACCCAAATCCCAAACCCCACACGTACGTGCACTGCCGCCTGCCAATCTGGGTCCGTGGGTTGTGGGTTGACCCCTATCTTTTTACGAAAATTTTGAATTTAAAATTTAATTTATTTAAAATTTAAAAGAAAAGTTACCGTTAATGGTTTGGGATAGTTGGAGCATTTCTGAACTGGTTCGCGCCTGTTGGGTGGACCAACCGCCAAGCCGAACTGGTATTTGTACTTGTTCGGTTTGTGACGAACAGTCGCTTGGAACGCTTTTTTAAAGGCTGTTCCAAACCCATTTTCAGCATTCAATTCGAAGCCTCCATTGTTGAAGCTTTTTTGCATCTTCATTGCCGAAACTTTGCATCTTCTTTCCATACATATTTTTTTCGAGAAAGTTCATACACTGCAGCGTTCGCTGTGTGTACAGATTGCAGTGCCTCCTCTGTACACGGGGATTATTTTATCTTGGATGCTCTGTCCACTACATCGCAAGCACCGAGGCGATGATGTATTCTGTCTTAAGGACACATCGTTCAACGCTGGACTCAATCCCAACGTTCTGTTCTTCGAGTGTTCTGTAAACTTAATTAGTTTTTTCTTTTTTTGGTTCTGTTTTCCTTTCATAGTTTCAATACTGTTTCGGTTTCTTAAATTAAATAGTATTCTATTTGGTTAAACATTACAGATTTTAAAAACCAGTATTTGTTTCAATTTACAGTACTTGTTTTACTATTTTATTTCATTTTCGTTTAATTTGTTCTTAGTTTATTTTTCAGTTCTAAATCAATTTTATCTGCATTTGTTAATAAAATCATATTTCAATCTCTCTCTCTCTCTCTCTCTCTCTCTATATATATATATATATATATATATATATATATTGGATTATCCTGTAAATGTAAACTGATTATTTTAATTTTGTTTTATTCTGAAATTAGTTTTAAATTACTGTAATTTTGTTTAAACCGACAGATTGTTAAATTTTCAGAATATTAATTCTAACACATAAACGTACAAATATCTTCTTATAGGTCGTGTTTGGTTCAACAAGATAGTTTTGTATAAGAATTAAATGACAATTGTTTGGTATCTTCATGGGAATGCTTTTTCCATTGAATAAAAAACTAGTAATTACTTTAAGTATTGACATTTTATCATCTTTTGGCTAATCAAATACCGAAATGAATGTTTTGACGAAATTGTCACTCAATTTCTTTTTGTCATTCCCATCAATCAACCATACCCTTATGTTTTTGGAAATGGAATTATAATGATGTAGATGTTTTTGAATTATCACTCGTTGTGGTTATAGCTGCCCCACTATCACCGCAACCTTTCTTCTTTTTCAACGCGGCTCCTCTTGATTGAAAATAATATATCAATCAAACAACTTTTTAGCTGTTTGAAAAATTCTCAACTCACTATAGAAGCACCACTCTCTAAAACTATCAAATAGGACAAGTTTAATGCAGATTAAGAGATGTGTTAATATTTTTTTTTTAAACATCCCTAGAGAATTTCATGGTTGTGGATTAACTACATTATCCTAAATTAAAATAGATTAAATGGTATTAAAACTCGAAACCACCCTCCGAACAAACATTTCGGCTAAATTCGGGTTTTGAAGATAGTCCTTTGAATTCCACATTTGAAGTTTCCATAAATAGGACGAACCAAAATTTTTGATAAACAACAATTATCCCCTCTCCCAAGAAAAAATTGCCAAATTTTTTCTGAGAATTTATTTATTTTATCTGATCATATATAACTCATCAAAGCGGAAGACCAAAAAAGTTCATAAAAGCGAGGTCAAGCAGGGGCGGACTGAGGGGCCACGGTCTCTCAAATCTTTTAAAATTTATTATTATTTTACAAAAAGTCAGTGAACAATCTAGCTCATTTACTGTTTTTTATTAAATATAAGATTTTTTAACAAGTAAATTCTATCATTATAAAAATTTTAAAACGTAAGGTCCTTTTGGGACAGAAATACCCTAGAACAGATAAATTTATTTTTATTTTTTCAAAACATTTAAAGAACACAGATAAATTATTCTGTGTCTTTTCAATGTATGTATAAAAAATACAGATAAATTTATTTGTTTGTATTATCTGTATTGACATGCAAACAGATAGTTTATCTATTTGTATAAATAAGCAGACGGATGAATTGAATTTATCTGTTTGCATTATCTGTGTTGATATGCAGACAGATAAATTTATTTGTTTGCAGGGTATTTTTTAGAGAAATAACGTAATTGGACCTTGCGCAGTAAATTTTTTGTTGATAAACTTTACGCATTAAAACTTATTTTTTTAAACCTCTAACTGAAATCCCCATTGTTATTATTATTATTATTTTTTTATGTATAAACGGGTCTTTCAGTGTTTCTCATAAACCTCTGCTCCAAACGTTAAGATCTTAGTTTCGCCACTGAGCCGAAGTCACAAATCTGACTCGAGTTGGAGCTCCTCATCTACTGCACCAACTGCCCCAGAGAATGTAGAAAAGTTCTCCATATCCATCAAGCTAAAAGGAAGCTTCCATAGAATCAGTATTCAGTGTGAAGGGTAAACAGAAACATTGCTTATCAAAATTATAAAGCAGAAATATTGTCCAAAACATAGAACCAGCAGAGCTATCATTCAACCCATGGATCCACAGCTCTATTAGGCCATGTTTGTTTTGAGGAAAAGAATTAAGGAGTATATAGTATCTCTTCGCTAATAATTTTAAGATAATATATTTAATGTATTATTAATCTATCTTATTATCTATTTCTATATTTGATTATTTTATGGGGCATAATAAATTGAAAAGCAAACCTTATGCTTAAATGACAATAATACCCAGCCTTGATCAAATAAAACAGTTTGAATAAAACCCGTTTCGAATTTCAGATTAACTGAAATGGAAGAACGATCCGCCGTAAGCCGTAAGAATACTATTTTAAAGAAGTAAATATAACATTTTTTCCAAATAAAAAATAAACCGTTGTTATGAATAAAAAATTAATAATAAACTGTCTTTCTAAACCAAAAAAATAATGGATATTTTCTTTTCTTTCCAAGTAATATTGTTTTCTAAAAAAATATAATTATTATTTTCTAAGAAATAATAATGAAATAATGTTGTAAAAAATAATAATCTTTTAACTAGTTTTTGTTTTAAAAATCGAGAAAATATTATTTTTTTATCAAGTTTAAAAAAAACATTTTAACTGGTTTTTTTTTTAAATAATTAATTAAACTATATTTATTTTAAATTTTCATACCTTAATAAAACAGTTTATTATTAATTTTTTATTCATAAAAACAGTTTATTTGATATTAATTTTTCACTTTGAATTGTCAATTTCACCCCTCCCCTAAGATAAAATTATCTCATGTTTATGGGATTTACATTCCGTTCAAGATGGTGTATCCCAACTCATTTATTACAACCAAACATGAAATAAGGATTGTTAATTCAATCCCAAATTTGTTTTTTTCAAAACAAGCATGCCCTTAGATGTTACTAACTTAAGGCCTACTGAAAAACTAACTTTTTTGTTTTTTTATATTTTTAGTTAAAAAATTAAATTAGATTCAAAGTATATTATTTGGTAACTTAATTTTTAAGTTAATTTTTTTGAACTTAATTGATTGTTTGAGTAAAAAATTAACTTTTTTGCTTTTTATTCAAAATAGACAATTTTACCCTTCTATGTATTTGATATTAACAATTATATACAATTAGTAGTGGTAGTAAATAAGTTAAAAATAATGAATATTATATATTTTAAAAATAGTAAAAATTTAAATAAAATATTCTGAAAATTTGTATTTTGATTTGACTTTTTAACTTTTTTGTCAAACGATCAACCTTAACTTTTCGACATTTTTAGTATAAAAAAAAACCAAAAAACTAAAGTTGTCAATCAATGCTTTACAAAAAAATAACTAGAGCCTGTTTGGAATTATAAAATTTGACTTTTTAGAAATTTAACTTTTTAAAAATAGACATTTTTTTGAGTGTTGTTTGAGATAATTTATTTAGAACGGTTATTTGACTTTCTATTTTGGTTAGAATGTCTATAAACTTTCTACTTCTAAGTAGTTGTATTTGAGACATGATTTTTTGTTTCGTTTTTGAGAGTTTAGTGCTGGCTTAATTATTTAAAGGATTATAGCAATTATTTCTTAGAAGAAAGATTGTTTGGAATGTAAATAAGCTATTTTTCTTAAAAAAATAAGTAAAAAAAAGTTAGTGAGCATTTTTACAATACCAAAAAATATAACTTAAAAACTGAATTTTAAAATTTTTTTTTTTAGAGATCACAAACATGAAAAGTAGAATATGCATTGAATTAGAGAAAACACGACACTATAAATGAGATTTTATGCACCGGATGAGAGTAGAGTAAGATTGATCATTTAAGGAGTTTTGGCGACCCTATTCGAGAACACTTCCCTCACGGTACTTAGTGAATCACAATTGATCAATTAAAGTTCTCTTATTCACAATCTAATGTATGCACGATAAACTATTAAAAAGGGCAACTCAGTGCACGATACTCCCACATTGCGAGGTTTGAAAATGGTATAAACCACTAAAAATGTCAACTTAGCGCACGAGACTCCCGCACTGCGAGATCTAAAAAGGGTAAAATGTACCCAGCCTTACAGCTGCATGCGGAGAGATTGTTGAGAGAGAGAGAGAGAGAGAGAGAGATGAACACAACAAATATTATCCGGGTATCAGGGCTTTCCAAATTCAAGTAAGAAGAAAAGTGAAATAAAAATACATTAAAAAATTAGCAAAAGAACAGAAAAGGGAAACCATAAAGCTCACAACAAGCTTTACAAGGTGTGAATGCTCTAGGGGAAATTATAATTAACATACATGAAGACAGATCCTTGCATGAGAAAGCCATATGGAATTCACTGCAATTTAAGCAGAGCAAACACAAAACATCTTCCTCCACCCTCACTATAATGTTGGTATCTAAAAGGGGTTTGAAAAACTAACTCCACCAAAAATAACCCATAATCAGTGACGTAGGCAGGTCCATGGGGCAGATTGCTGAGGAAAATCTTGTTGTCGGACGAGCAGCATGGAGTATTAGATAAAAAGAAGTAAAGAAACTTGTAAAACTACCCTCTACCTTCAATGTATAATCCCCGCCACTATCTACGCAGTAGTAGTTTAAGCCTTGATTTTGGCCGATCAAGATCCAACCTTAGCAACCTTCCTCTGTTCAATTTGGCCCGTCAACGGGCACTGCATCTCTGTCCAACTAATTGGAACCATTGTTGCACCTGTGGTGATTAGTATCAAGAGATCAAGTCAGGTTAGCACACATCACATACCGGTTAAGGGAACTGGAATATGAAAATAATGCATATTCCAGATAAGATAAAGGCACATCATGGCTCTTCATTGAAAAAAATGGGAGTAACATTTTATTCACCAACAGATGACTGTTTAATGGAATCTGCTTTAGAAGTGAGCTAATGACTAATTGAGAGTTCTATATTCACACGGACTACCCTTAACCTACGACTTCTTTAGACATGGTGAAGCCAAGCATATCCCTATTCCTAGATCCGTTTTTGCTCGTCAGGCCATCATCACACAATATTACATGACGCCCGGCCAAGCAACAACGCAAGTGAAGACTCATATTATTAGCGTAACACACAACAATCATATGCCACAGAAGAATGGATAATAAGTGCACAAGATAGCTTTTACAAACCTGAATCAATATGTAATAGTTTTCTTAGTTATGCAACCATGGAATTGCAGACGACGTGTACAGAATTATCAATGTAAAAGGAGACAAAATAGGGGAAATTGAATGATGTGGGGAGGAAAATGTGTGAGTGGGTAGGTTGTTCAGTTGTTTTTTCTCCTATTTTGCCCTCATTGTTAAGAGAATTAGAATGTCTGCCATAAGTAAAAAAGTAGTTTATTTTGGACAATCCTGGAATCCAAAAAGCATGACAGGATTCAAAATGTGTTTACGCCAAGTGAGATGCTCATTTTATAAAATGGTATAGATATGGTATATCACAACTTCAAAACCATACAGTGAAGTATTAGAATATGCAGCCCATAAGCAACTACAATTTATTTTGTAATCTCTGACATGCAAATTCATAGAATTTGTCTTCCTCTAGCAAAAATTCTTGTCTGATCTACAAATATGAACTCAGGCTTTAATAACATGCTCTGCAAGTTAAAAATCATTGAATACGTGAGTGGAGCATCATATTCGTGTGTGTGTGTACGTGTACAAAGGTAAGAAAAATATTTCTTTCTATGGAAAATTAAGCATTCAAATAAGTAGGGGAAATTCTTCAAAATACAGAGAGGCAAGGGCATGGAAGAACTACCTGCTGTGCTTTCCGCAGATACAACACCCAATTCATTTTTTGCAGTTGATAGATAATATGCCCGAGCATCTCCAAGCGACAGCTTATTGAGTGCACTGTGTTAAGACTTACCAATTATTTTAAATGAGTAAAAAGTCGTCGTCTATACAACTGATATAGATACAGGATGAACAATGGAACTAAATAGCATGAACATGAGCAACAAACAAGCAAAGTTCATGAAAACATGTCTCAGACCCTTGGCAAATTTTATCGAAGTAATTTACAGCTACGGAATTTAAAAATCCTGCTATCATCGCAATGCAAAACTTAGATTATTAGTGAAGATTTTAAGCATCTAACACTATGACAGACAAGATATACATACAAAAAGGAAAGAGCATATCTTGGAGAAGGCTTACTCTTTTGCTTTCATGCTTTCCACTCAGCCTCAAGCATTTTACAATTTTGAGGGTCAAAACACTGCCTTGCCCAAGCAAGAATAGGGCTCAAGAAACCTAACTTTCACGTATTCAACCTTACCCAAAAAAAAGTATGAAAGCAAATTTACAATTCCCATGTGTAAACTAAATTATGCTGCTAACCTAAGTTTTACACTCAATGTTCAGTGCAGTGCTGACCAAAGTGTTGATAATTTTAATTGCACACATCAGAATAACATTAGAGTAAGCCCATAGAATTGGACTGGATTCAAGCCTTCCATTCCTTTCCAAGTGTTTGGTACAACAAATTTGCAAATCCAAGTGGGAATAAGAATTCCCACAATTTGATAGGGAATAAATATTTAATTTCCCTGTGGAATAGGATTCAAACACCCTCTCAAACATTCTATCCCTTCCTCTCTCCACTGCAGAGCCACTTCTTGTAGCCTCCTCTCATACCAACTGCTGCAAACCAAAGTAGGCTCTTGTCAAGTTGACAACCACAAGGATCCATAATGTCAAATTCACATGAGAGAAGAAGAGGAACACTTAGAAGCTCATGCTTTGCAACTCAAGGTTAGGTTTCAACTTTTTTCTTATTAAAAAAAAATATTTCTTCACTTTGTACTTCTTACTATTGCTGTGCCATTCTTGCTTTGGTTTAATGATTTCAACCATTAAATATTTGAAGAATCTGGAATTCAGTGGTAGATGTGATGTATATCATTAATCACACTACACATCTTGCCTCTTTTTTTTTTTTTTCCCATTTGTGAGAAGATGATGCACTGTGGGAGGAGCTTTAGTCCTTGAGCTGAATTCCATTCCAAATGGGTCACTCTTCCTCTTCCTTAAAATCAACCACAAGCTATACATGTACTGATAGCTTGTGGTTGCAGATACATGTATCTGTCACCTATACATGTACTGATTCTTTTGTCTTTTTGTACATTTGTTTCCTTCTTCATCAAGATTATTCAAGTTCCAGTTTTCCCATTCAATCATAAACTCTCTGGGAATAAGTGTGGCATGGTCTATATGGGACTAACTGTGTCCGGAAAATTCTGGGGTTCAAACTTCAAACGTGGCGTGAGCCTCTCTGTTGAGCCGGTCATTAATTGGTGTTGGAGTGTTTAAGCTGACGTATCCATCACCCTGTAGTAGAAATGGAGTGAGCAAGCCAATGGTTATTTAAGCAAACTCATCTAGGAGTATTATCTAGGATTTGCTCCTATTGTTTTAGATTGCAATAAGACAAGTGTTTAACATTTAGGGGTCCATTGTTATTTCAGAGAGTTAATTTCTCTGAATCATGATGTAAGTTTGTGAAACATTCTGAGATCAGACACTCAGAATATATGTTAAAAAAGTAACCATTATTACTAATAGATGAACAATAATCAAGATGAGAAAACAAAAAGAGATAAGAAACAAGTGATTAGCCAATAGCATTAATTTAAGTATTAGATTTTTTTATAAGTATCAATTTGGGTATTAATAAAACAAGCAAACAAACATATAGGTTGAAAAGATAACATGTATACAGTTTGATACTGCCAAATTTTCTTGACAATACAAGCACTGACATTCTATTTATTGTATAGGTATTCTCTCAAAATAGTTTACTTCTAAGTATTTAATTGGTTGGTTTTGAAGCTTCTATCAACTTTTTTTTTCTTTTATGTATTCACTTTGTTTGGTTTTGAAACTTACATCAACCGCATTTTTTCTTTTATTGTATTGAAAACCTGCAACACTGAATGCGCAGAACAAACAATTTCCATTTCTTAAGGGCTTGACATTATATTGGGAAGAGCAAATGAAGATTTTGACAAATCAATGCCACATGACAAGCATTTTGATGATGTCCTAAGAGAAACTTTTATTTAAATGTTCTATAAACGTTGTCTAAATAGTTGTTTCTAAGAAGCAAAGGCACAAACACACCAACACAACGAGTTTCAAAAAATGTAGCACCACATGCTGAGGAAAGTTGAAAATACAAATTTTATACATTTGTTGCATGTCATAGATAGGAATATTTTATTCAAAGGTAATTAATGCAACATAATGCTAGTTACTATTAGAACCCAACTGAATTCCATCAAGAATTAAAACATAAATCATTACTAACAAAATGTTTCCATTAATCCATACATAATCTAACACAAAAATTTTAAATTTTAGAAAATCTAAAGGATGGGTGATCATTAAGTACAAATATACATTGTACTTTATCATTATATCCTAAATTTTCTCTTTTTTACTGTATTTCATCTTTGTATAAGTAATGAACATGTGTGCCATCATCCTCCATCCCCCCCCCCCCCAAAAAAAACAAAAAAAACAAAAAAATGAAACCTTACAAGGTCTACTTTCATTTATGAAAATTGTTCTTTTCATAGCTTTAAACGTAACCAAGTACCTAATGTTCCAAATGCTCATTTTAATCTACATAACTACCGTCTGCTTGTTTACTACTAGCTCATCTAAAATCTTAAGCTGTTAAAAAGGGGGTAACTTTATTATTTATATATTCTTAATATGCTCCTCACGTGTAGCCTGACTCTCCTCCATAAGTGAGCCAAACACGTGCAAATACTAATTACAGGTAAGGGTGAGAATGTGAACACAAGATATATTGTTTGCTCTAATATCATGAAAAAAATTTGTATCAAATCCAAAAACTTGAAGCCTTAGGTGAAGTCGTCTCTAACGTATAGATGTACATTAAGTGATCACCCATTACACACTCAAAACAATGTGGGATCTAACACCCGTGCCACCACTTGGGGGAGATCTGCCTCTTTTTGGTTCTACCATCGTGCATCCTTTTATTCGATTTTTCATCGTAGGGCGTGAGCATTTTTATTTTAAAAAGGGAGTTGAATGGCCTTACTTTGACACTATGTTAGACTGCTGATCATTCACCTCATCTAAAAACTTAAGTTGTGATAACTTTATTATTTATATTTTCAATACTTTTAAAACTAAGAAAGAAGGAAACTTTCTGGAAAGGATGATTTGTGAACCTATTAGATGCCATCCTCAAAAAGTGTTGCACCGAGGAGGGCTTATTGTTTCTATGTTTGTATCTCTATCTATATGAAACACATCTCCCTTATACTCCAAGTGATTTACTGTTAAATGTTGTGGTGTTGAGCTGTTGCTTTGTGATGTTGAACTGTTGCCACTTGTGTGGTTATGTACGGGATTGGATGAACACAGTTTCCCGCATATATAAGTGTGGCAGATAGATGGGCATTATATTCAAGTCTTGAATTCCTGTCTCAAATTTGGTTATGTAATCTGTTATATATTCCCTTGATGAGGGAGGTTTAGTAACATAGTAGGCCAGCAGAAGAACAAGGTGGGTCTGAGTTAGCGTCATTGTGCTGAGGGGGGAAAAAGGAGAGGGCACAAGGTGGTGAACAAGGAGGATCCAAGGCCCAGTGGGCTATCATAAAAGCCCCAACATAGTTTTTAAAAATAATTCAGCCCAGGAAGGGAGCCCAGCAGTACTGTGATTTGTGGAAGCCCAGTAACCAAAACAGGGAGTGGGAACGAGTATTCCATTAAATTCCGTGCAGCATTACAATTCTAATTACATTTTGTTCTCATGATAACCACTAACATGTACCAAACATGGCCTAAAGGACATGCGAGAGCCATGAAATTTAATAAAATTGCTTGGAAATCAATTCAGTACACTTCTAATAGGATCAAACTCAGATCTACCATAGCCGATTGCAGCTTTGATCCATTGCGTAATTCTCTAGAAGTCAAATCAATGGAAGGATGATAATTCCAACAATTTATGGATGCTGATAGTTTCTATTTCTGATGTAGTCATTTTTAGTGTCTTAATTTATTTTGATGGTGTGTGTGCTGCCTTGCTGCTAAGTTGATAAATAGGAAGTAGGAGTGTTAATTGTTAGTTTTTGACATTTTGAGATTATCAATTTGAGAGCTTGAGTTTATGCATACCAATTTGAAAATATTCTCTCCCTAAAAATCACTATTACCTTTGATTGCATCATTAGTATGAGAGCCCAAACTTGGGTTTGCCATCACCGGACCTTGCTGGAGTCATTGTCGGATCTAGCCAAAACCCTAGGGTTATTGGAGATTCACCGGAACCTTAATTTTGAGTTGTAGTTTTTGCCAATGTTTTTCTAGTTCAATTGCGACATCTGAATGTAGCAAATCCACTGTCGATTTTGTTAGATCCATTTAGGGGTGTCAAAAGGGCCCGGCCCGACCGTGGCTCAGGCTAGCTAAGCCCGCCCCAAGCTTGGTGGGCTAATGCCAAAAGTTCGGGCCGAGTCGGGCCGGGTTTTTTTGAGGAGGGGTAGGCTCAGACCCAAGGATAGGAGTCTCGGGCTTGGTACTAGGGCCTTAGGCCAGGCTAGCGGCGGGCCTAGGCTGGGCTAAATTCAGGCTTTTCATTTTTTTATTTTTTATTTTTTGAGATGTATAAGACTATAAATTATTAAATTTACACTTTATAGTTTATTATAAGTTTATTTATTAGTTTATTATTTTATTATAAGTTTATAATTTATTATAAATTTATAATTTTATTAGTTTATAAGTTTAATATTAGTTTATTAGTTTATAAGTTTATAGTTTATAATAAGTTTATTAGTTTAGGTTTATAAATTAGTTTACTTATATATATTAATATTAGTTTATAAATTATGTTATAAACTAATATTTATAATAAACTATTATGTTAAATTATAATTTATAATATTAGTTTATAAATTATATTAAATTATGTTACAATAAATACAATAAGTTTATTATAATATATAAATACATAATACATAAAAACAATAAGGGGCTCGGACCAAACGGGTCGGCCCGGCACATGGGCTTAGAG
>JAOTRH010083217.1:0-17036 GCA_034768845.1 Heliamphora exappendiculata | reverse complement strand
GAGTAGTTTAATTCATTTTGTAGCAAATCATATTTAGGTTATTTTAACATCTTTAGTCTATTCATTTAAACCATGCTGGTTTAATTAATTTTTATAAAATTGTATGTGAGTATGCTTCATGTATTCTTTAGATAGAAATTGCATGTTATAGGATTTATGATTTTTCTTTTAACACTTATTTGTTTTGGAGTGCTATATACATATTTTATGTATTTTTTTACATAGTTATTTTGAATGTGTTTTTTTCTTCTTTGTAGTTGCCTGTGAGTCCATTCCCTTCTTGGGTTGGCAGGTTTTCACAAATTCTTGCTTCTACATGATTACGTGGATAGTTGGCATACTTCACTTATTGCAATCCACATTCATTCCCCTCCCCCCCCCTAAACAAAAAGAAGAGAGAAGAAAATGCCATAACCTACTAAAACCACTATCCACTATGTTGTATTCTTAGATGAGGCTATTATAAGTTTCACTCACTATAGCTCTCCCTCTCAGCCTCTCCCCGTCTACCCTTTCTCAGGGTTTTAAATCGCGATATTGGCCAGAGTAACGGTCGCGGTCGTGTGTAACAGGTATCGGGAGAATTGGTCAGTCTGTAATGGGAATCGGTAACTGCGCTCGTGATTTTTTATCTAGCAGTAGCAAATGATGTAAACTCATTGATAAGCATATCATAGACTTATTTATTACAAATTGAACATTTATAAGTGTTTTTAATTAACATTTTGACACTCAAATTTTTTTTAAAAAATAGAGTTCTAGCGAGAAAAGCAAAGCCAATTAGTTAGGTTGTTTCGGGTCACGTATCGGGAGTATCGGCCGATATAGACCTGAGATACATATCGGTCAATACTATAGGAATTTTCTATAACTCCGATACTATAGTGCGTATCTAAATCGGAAGCCTGAGATACCGTTACGTAACGGCCGATACATAACGGTATCGACGATATTTAAAACCATGCCCCTTCTACAGGTTCTAATATAAGATGGAAATGCGTTTATAGTAATATGAGACTTCTTGCTATTATTCCGGTGAAAGCGCTCTTGCTATTACATATACACTTGCATTACAGTGCGATGATTTTTGCAGTTGTCAATTTTGAGTTTTACCGTCTTTTTACTTCATTGTTTCTATTTAAGATTTTTGCACTTGAAATTTACTTTTATTGGGTTTGCCTGAAGATTGTACTATGTTTTCAGGGTTTTGTTTCAGCAGTAAGTCAAATGCGCTCATTCGTTCCAGCCATTTATGATGTAACAGTTGCTATTCCTAAAAGTTCACCACCTCCTACAATGCTTAGACTCTTTAAGGGTCAGCCTTCTGTGGTAAGCATTTGGAAGATGGGTCGAGTAAAGTAGGATTAAGAAGTTTTTTTAAGTTGTAGCATTTGAATGTGGTTTCACATCTTGTGGTTCCAATGTTATTTAACACTTGCTTCGTGATGTAAGGTGAAATTTAGAACTTTGTCCTAAGCAGTCAACATTGTTGTTTTTTAAACTAAAACTCCAAGTATTGATATATATGTGGTGATAGATGTAGCCCCATGGTACTTTCCTTTTCCTTTTAAATCTATGAAAAATAAAAATGCTGTTACATCGTCGGTATTTTATCTTAAAAATAAAGGGTCTATAATTGTAGATACCAGGAGAATGTTTGTTGTGGCTGAAATTATGAACTTATATATTATAGTTGAAAAGATGTGATTATGACTTTAAGTAGAAGTTACTATTGTTTGTTAAAGCTGTAAACTTATAGCTTCAAGTAGTAGAATTTGTATTTGTTGATTTGTTGATTTAGAATTAGAAGTTACAAATCAAAAACTATAGTTTGGATTTTTTACAACTTTTTGTTGAGCTATAAACTAAAAGTTGAAAATAAGCTCAAACAAACACCCTCTAGATCAATTTGATTGTGGGAAGAGAAATGTGTCCCTAACCATCAGCCTGAGCATTCTGGGAATTTCATTCTTGAAGTATCCTATGCATAAGGAGATGCCTTGTTTATATACGTAATATTGTTAACAATTCACTTTGTTATCATGCAGGTGCATGTGCACCTCAAGCGGCATTTGATGAAAGAATTGCCAGAAACAGAAGATGCAGTTGCGCAATGGTGCAGAGATATATTTGTGGCCAAGGTGCACTCTGCTTTGTTAACTTATTTGCTGGATGTTTTTCATTCGACCTGTGCCGGGACTGCATACTTTGAGGCTATGTTTGGATGGTAGGAATCTTGAGGGGAAATTGAATGTGATTTTTTATCTCCATAATTCCTTGTTTGGACTGAGTGGGAATAGGAAAGTAATTCCCAAGTTCTTACCTATCCAGCAAAAATCACATTCTCAAATTAAGTAGGAATATGATTCCCACCCTCTTGGTAATCTTAGATCCCATTGTCAATTAATAAGGAAAAAAAAGTGAACCATTTTAAATTCATCAAAAAAGCTTCTTGGATAAGGATACTGAATTAATCTAAATGTTTGAATATGATTACTCCAGGTATTAAATTAATAGGTATCTGTTCTTAGCAATCACATTCTTATTTTCCCTCGTGATTCCCATCGTCTAAACTGTGAAAATATATTATTATATATACTTTTCCGTAATTAGGATTGTTAGAATATATTATTATTATTGTTTGAAATTTTTCTATTATTGTGATTTAGTTTTCTAGTTAGTCTATTACCATTATTAAAATTTTTATTGCCTATAATTTTGATATATTCTTTCATTATAATTTAAGCTTTCGTATAGCAATAATATTTTTAACTTTGCTTACATGGTATTAGAGTTCTAATCTTTCCGTCAGTTGCCTTCTTCTCTCTTTCCAGCATCGGCGTCGTTGCCGCCTCTCTCTTGCGCCAACGATCCCCTTCACACAAATCATTGCAATCCTTCTTCCTATGTAACCCTAGTCTTCGACGTAAACCCTAGCCTTTGACCTCAAAAAAGGCAGTACGCAAACTCTAGCCCTCAACGCAACCCCTAGCCTTCGATTTGTGAACAACCAATACGCAAAACCCTAGCCTTCAACCTCGTCGACCTCCAAAACCCTAGCCTTCGAACTCACCGACCCGCGGAACCCTAGCCTTCGACCTCGTCGACCCCCAAAACCCTAGCCTTAGATCTCGCCGACCCCCAAAACCCTAGCCTCTGCATCTTTCGATCTCACCGACCTCGAGCGACCTGAGCTACCCGAGCGACCTCTTTTCAGCACTCATCGACCTTCGATGACCCCTTTTTGCACTCCAATGACCTCGTCGACCTCCGGCGTCCCCCTCTGGTACTTCGACGACCTCCGACGACCTCATCTGGACTTCTCTTGGTATTGTGTGGCTGTTGGTTTCAGTTTGCTTCTGTTTCAATTTGCTTCTTTTCGAGCCTGTTAGTGGCTGCTTGCTCCTGCTGGTTTTAGCCTTCTGTTTGGTTTGGTCCTCTTGTTATATGTGCTTTTCTTGATATGGCTGACGACAAATTGCAAGCTATAAGCATCCATCTCAATGGATCCAATTATTCCTATTGGTCTAATGTTATAAAGAATTTTTTTCTTGGAAAAGATAGATGGGCTATGTTACCGGCTCCACCGTTCGACCTACGAATCTAAAAGCTGAAGGGTATGGGACATGGAGAAGGCACAAATCCTTACTTGGCTTCATAACTCTGTGGAACTAAGTATTGGATTGAATTTCTCTAAATATTCTACTGCCAAGCATGTATGGAATTATCTTCAAAACATGTATCTCATCTCTAATTTTGCCAAATAATATGAGTTGGAGTTGTCTATTCAAAGTGCCAAGCAGAATGACAAATCTATTTCAAGAATTTTATAATGAGATGATAATCTACTAGGATCAACTGGCTCTTATGGAACTTCCTGACTTGCAATTGGTTAATAGTTACCTTCAGTATCGTGAAAAGCAACGCCTCGTACAGTTTCTTATGGCACTCTGTGATCAATTTGAGCCACTTCGCGATGCTATCCTTCATCGCTCTCCATTGCCTTCTGTCGATAAGGCTATTCACTAACTTATTGCAAAGGAGACAAGGTTTAAGGTTACTGAAATGACTGTCTCTTCTCTGTCTGTCTTTGCCACTCCGTCAGTTGGTTCCACTTCTCGCCCTCCACTGTTGTCCACTCATTTAATTCAAGCCACAGGGAAACCGAAGCCTCACGTTGCTATGGATAAATGCAATTTTTTTCATCAGAAGGGCCATTGGAAGTCTACATGCCCTAAGTTCACACCGAATGGCCGCCCTTCCTCATCAGTAACCTCTCGTACCTCTGCATCGTCTTATCGCCCTCCTGCTGCCCTTGCCACACCTGTCTCCCATGGCACGACATCTCTCTCATCTCAGTCGTTGTTAAATCAGCTTCAGGTTATACTCGCTTCTTCTGGCACTCAGTCGCATGCTTTCATGACTACTTCTCATTGAGGTTCGCATAATTCTTACTTCTCAGGTATATCTCCCTCCACATGGATCTTCGACTCTAGCTCTTCCCATCACATGACTTCTGATTTATCCTCTCTTCGTAACTGTGTTTCTCCTTTTTCTATTACAGTTCACACGGCCAATGGTACCCCTAAGCAAGTTATCTCTATCACTTTAGTTGTTCCATTCTCTTCATCTTCCTTGTCTATTCCTAATATGTTTTATATAACGCAATTATCTGTTAGTCTTTTGTCTATTAGTCAGCTTTCTGATTCTGATTTTAATGTTCTTTTCTCTTCCACTAGTTGTGTTGTGTAGGACCGAACGTCCAAGAGGCAGACTGGGATTGGGTGTAAAGCTAGTGACCTATACATTTTAGAGAGTCTACATATTCCGATGCCTTTCTTTGTTGCCATGTTTTCTTTTTCTTTAAACCAACATTTTTCTCCTTTTTTCATTTGGCATTCCCGCTTGGGTCATTTATCTAGTGACCGTTTAAAACTTTTGGTTCAGTCTGGTAAATTAGGCAAAGTTTCTGTTAATGATATTTTTTAGTGCAGTTGGTGTAAACTTGCTAAAATGTCAGCTGTTTTTTTTTAATAAAAGTACTTCTATCTCTACTTCTCTTTTTTCTATGGTGCATACTGATGTGTGGAGTCCTTCACTCATCGCCACCAAAGGTGGTTCCCTCTACTATATTTTCCTCATTGATGATTATATTAAGTTCTGTTGGGTCTATCTTATGTCTTACAAATCTGATTTATTCTGTATCTACCAAACCTTTCACTCTGTGGTTCAAATCCAGTTTTCTACTACTATAAAAATTCTTGGTTCCGATTTGGGTAGGGAGTACTTTTCAACTGAATTATCTGATTTTCTTGCTTCTTTTGGTACCATTCATCAGTCATCTTGTTATGATATCCCGGCCCAGAATGGTCGGGCGGGACGCAAATATCACCATATTCTCGATTCCGCTCGTTCTCTACTTCTCTCTTCCTCTGTCCCCGCCATTTCCTGGGGTGAGGTTGTTATTACAGTCGTCTATCTTCTCAATCGTATGCCTTCTCCTTTTCTCTCTAGTCCCTCTCTTTATGAAACGTTTTTCAGTCAGCCTCCTAATTATTCTTTGCTTCGGGTTTTTGGTTCCGTCTGCTTTGTTCTTCTTTCCAAACGCGAACGGACCAAACTCAGTGCCCATTCTACCCTATGTCTTCTTAGAATATGGCTTTTACCAAATAGGGTATCAGTGTTATGATCCTGTCTCCAAACGGCTATATGTCTCCCGTCATGTTGTGTTTCTAGAGCTTCTCTTCTATTTTCATCTTCCTCCTAAGTATACCCCTGTCACCAAGGATGATTTGGTTTTTTTCGATCATTTTTCTCTTGATGTGCCTTCTACCAAGTTCATCTCTAATCTTGATGTTACCCAGCTACCTCTCTCATCCCGCCTCCCTTTGCCTTCATCTTTCCCTTTAGTCTACTCTCGTCGGATCGTTCCCTCTTCTCCCTCGTTGCCCGCCAACTCGGATCCTGCTCTCACTGATTCTTCGGCGTCCGATCCTTCTGACTGCCGCTATCCTCTATGCACCTGTACACCTTCGGTAAGACTTGGTTTCTCGCATACATGTTTTTCTCCATCCTATTGTGCTTTTTTAACATCTCTTTATGCCTATTTTGAGCCTCACTCTTATAAGGAAGTATATACTAATCCCAATTGGGTTAATGCTATGTTTGAGAAATTGTCTACTCTTTAGAAAATCGGTACTTGGGAGCTTGTTTCTTTGTCTACAGGTAAGAATCTCATTTGGTGTAAGTAGGTATATAAAGTTAAAACTCACTCTGATGGCTCTTTAGAGCGTTACAAAACTCGTTTGGTTGCCAAAAGCTTCTCTCAGGAATACAGTGTTGATTATGAGGAGACCTTTGCTCCTGTGGTTAAAATGACCACCGTTCGTACACTTATCTCCGTCTCTGCCATCCGTTACTGGTCTCTGTTTCAGTTGGATGTCAAGAATGCCTTTCTCAATGACCATCTCAATGAAAAAGTTTATATGCAACCCCCTCTAGGTCTCTCATCTACCAGGCTTGGTTTGTCGCCTTCGTCGTGCACTCTATGATCTCAAATAATTTCCTCGAGCCTGGTATGATCATTTCCAGTCTACTGTTTTCTAGATTGGTTTTCATTCCTACACCCATGATTCGGCTCTGTTTATCCGTCATACCTCTGTTGGTATTGTGCTCCTCTTATATGTGGATAATATGATCATTACTAGTTCTGACACTGTCATTATCTCTGTGGTCAAGCATCATCTCTTTCAGGAGTTTAAAATGAAAGACTTAGGTCCTCTTCGGTATTTTCTTGGTATTTAGGTGGCTACCTCTCCACAAGGCTATCTTCTTTCTCAGACTAAGTATGTTCATGAGGTTGTTTACCATGCGCACTTAACCAATGATAAAATTGTTGACACTCCTATTGAACTGCATGCTAAGTTTTCTTCCACTGATGGTGTGCTACTTGAGGACCCTTCCCTTTATCAGGAGTTAGTTAGGTACTTGGTTTATCTCACAGTGACCCGACCTGATATCGCTTATATTGTTCATATCGTTTGTCAGTTTGTGTTGGCTCCCTGCTCTATCCACTGGGCAGCTTTACTCCGAATCATTCGCTATGTTCGGCATACTATATTTCAGAGTTTGTTGCTCTCATCTACCTCCTCGTTGACTCTTCAGCCATATGCAAATGCTGATTAGGCTGGTGATGTCTCCAATAGGAAGTACACCACTGGTTTTTGTGTTTTTCTTGGTGATTCTCTTATTTCTTGAAAAAATAAGAAACACTCCGTCATCACCCGTTCCATTGCTGAGGCTAAATATCATGCCATGGCCCACGCTACTACTGCAATTGTTTGACTTCGGTGGCTGCTCTCTGATCTGGGTGTACCTTCTACCTCTCGTACCTCCTTATACTGTGATAATAAAAGTGTAATCCAGATCGCTCATAATTCTGTGTTTTATGAGCGTACCAAATATATTGAGATTGATTGTTAATTTGTCCGTCACCATCTACAGTTGAGCACTATCTCTTTACCATTTGTTTCGTCTATCTTGCAGTTTGCCTATTTCTTCACCAAGACTCACACTATGGCTTGCTTTCATTTTTTGCTGAACAAACTCTCGCCGCTCTCTAGGCTCGCATCATTAGTTTGGAGGGGTGTGAGAATATATTATTAGGAATACTTTTCCATAATTAGAATTGTTAGAATATATTATTATTATTGTTTGAGATTTTTCCATTATTGTGATTAGATTTTCTAGTTAGTCTATTATGATTATTAGAATTTCTATGCCCTATAAATTTGATGTATTCTTTTATTATAATTCAAACTTTCGTATAGCAATAATACTTTTAACTTTGCTTACAAACATGGCCTTACTGAGTTTCTTAATTTAGTGTATTGAATGTGTGTGTGTGTGTATCTTAATCTGGAAGATAAAACGAAAACATGCTTGCACACATATACATGTTTCTGTGTGAGATTTGTAGCGTTGTCGCATTACGCGAGTCTGGCACCTCTAAAAATCTTACAAAATTGGAGTGCCCTGGATTTCTCTCTTATTGTTTAAGTTGGAGTCACTTTGATAAGTTGAACAATTGGTGTTGTAGAGCATGTTAAAAAGATTATTTGGGCAAAACATTAAATTGATCGACGAGGCCGGTAGTCTCATAATCTAATCGCATTAATACTTATCATTTTTTAATAAAAAATATGTGATATCATGTGGTTACTAATCTCAAATTTACTTAATTTTTTACATGAATGAAATTGTCGACAAGCTCTATAATATGAGCAGCTTGGGTCAATGAGGTGAGCCGAACTTGATTATTTTAAAAGAGGAATGGAGGCCTCTCCAATTCTTAGAGGTGGCCTCGCATCATGCTTATTCATAACGCTTTCATTAGTAATTTATGTTGTCACGCCTCAAAACCTGGATTACGTGAACCACTATAGAAAACCCATTTTGAGATACCAAAATCCATTAAACCCACCCGAGCCCAAACGGGTCCAAGAACAAAACTGAAAACGAGCTTAAAATTTTTGAAAAACGCACTTTCGATGGTTTATTTTATGTAAAAGGAAAGCCTTAAAAGAATAAGGTCACGGTCCCTTAGAGCCAAACTTTTAAAACAAAATAACAAAAAATTTCGAAAAAAAACTGCACAGACCACTCGAGCGGTCTCTGCAAGCTCAATGTGTTTCCCAACGCCAGAAACAAACCAGTATACTCCCCTCGACCGCTCAAGCGATCTGTCGAGCGGTCTGGGTCTGGATCCTTTTTCAAAACGCAACTTTTAATATCTAACACTTAGAATTTTTTTTAACTTTTTTGAAAATTTTCAAGGCATAACAAGCGAAGTTAAAACAAGGTTCAAATCATTCTCAAGGCACAAGAACTTATGTTAAACATAAACCAATCGAAAACGATAAACATTTCATATAACTATGAAACTTAAAACAACCAATTCAAGGTTCCTCTCGTCATCATGCAAACATACATGCATCAACACCATTGCTTCAAGGCTTACAAAACATATATTGTCAAGTCTAAAACATAAAACATCATTACATGATCCATTAGCTACCGGTAATAACTACCGAATAACAAAATTAAGAATTTTGTCATCCACCACCTCCGGAGGCTTCTCAAGATCAAGCCACGTAATCTTTTTTACCTAAAAGGTTTTAAACCCTACAACGTGAGTTGAAGCCCAACAAGAACAGACTAGCATGAATTAAAAACATAACATGCAATCATGAATTATATGAACAACTCGACTACACGAGCCTCAAAACGGTTTTCTATTCTTAAAATCACAAATTTTTATATAATTCCATAACGTCCAACAGTTTAATAGACATAAACATTCCGTTATTTTCTAATCAGGTTTTCATAACCCACAATGGTCCATATGTACCAATTCTATCGCTCTGAGGACAAAGGTAACAATTATAGACTCTCGTCCATTAGCCTAGGTCCAGGGCATCTAATAACCCGCTAGGTAATAACAAGTTCTATACGGAGTTACAACAACAAATGCCTCTTAATGGGGTAACCACTTCATTTACGAGGACTAACCCGAAGGAACGAAGCACCTACTCTGCGAAAGTTTTTAAATTTTCACCGAGAAAGAATGGCAGCCCAAGTATACACACATTGTTACGGTACATCTATCGAATCGTTAAAAAGGTACACGGCACAATTGCCGACACATTTGTACTCACACAGCTATGTACACAACGTCCGAAAGAATACTGTTACGTCATCCATATAACCATGGAGATTAACCAACATTTAAAAAAAAAAAGGTTTCCACCATCTTAACCGAATCCTTTAAATCAAGGCTCAACCCCAATGGTTAGCTCTAAACATCAAAAACCATGTTTTCGCAACACGTGCATAGATCCTTCCGGTTTTCAAAGCTCATCGTTTTGAAAATCACAAACACATACGTCCATCAACTTGTAATAAACCATAAGAAACGCACAAGATGCTTTTTATCTAACCAAATAAGGTTTAAACACAAAGTTCCACATTTATAGCATTTTAAAACGTTAAAAGTGTATATAAATCATATGTATCACCTTTTTTAAAGCAAGATAGTCTAGAATCATACCTTAAAGAGTTAGAAACTCGAAATTTTAAACACCGACGAGAAATCAAAGTCTGCGGAAACGAGATTCCGTTCAAATGAACGCGAAACCCACGGCAAGGATATCAGGGATCGACTATCGCAACACCAAACCGGGCCCGAAGCAAGCCAAAAGCTAGAGAGATGGCTAAAGATTTGATTTTTCTTCCAAGAGAAGAAAAGGGAAGCTTGTAGGAGAAATTTTGGTCCAAAAACCAAAGCACGAGTTGGCACTTTATATAATCCACGCAGATAGACCTGTTCGAACGGTCTAAGGACCGATCGAGTAGTCCTGCCCAGAAAAAAAACAACTTTATGCTACAACACCCGATAAAACCGGGATTGAAACCAACATGCATATCTAGGCCAACACATGCATAAAACATAAAGAAACATGCTTTTCTATAATGACCAAAATGATATACAACACGTCGCATATGAAAATTACAAAATTAAAAGGAACCGAGTCTCACACATATGGCTGTGGGTTGTGAATTTTTGTCCTAAGTTTTACCATGCTAACTTTTGCACTGTTTGGCTTTGGCTTACCAGGACAAGTTATTGGACAAACACAATGCTGAAGACACTTTGGGTGATCAAGAAATGGATACTGGTCGGCCAATCAAATCTCTTGTGGTAAGATGTCTGCCCCATTAAATTAGCCAAACCTCAAAACCAAACATCCCCTCTAAAAAAAATAATTAATTCACACACACCTGCAAGGCTGGCAGATAAGGGGAGTGAGAAGAAGATTCATGGAGTTGGGGGTTGGTGTAGAGCCTCAAGCACCGTGTTGTGCCCCCTTAGTAGGGCCGGTCTTGGACTTAGTTCATGCTTCGGATTGCTCATCTTGTATTGCTTATAAAGGAGATCATGCGTACTAAAAAATCAAATTGATCGGACATCCATAATCACGTGGTCAGATGACATTTCTATTAAAAAATAGATGGCTGGGTATGATTTTGAGAAATAAAAGTTAGACAAGTATGATTCGCTCATGTTGCTATCGATGTCTGGCCGACATGATGTTTTACACAAATGATTTACTCAGTGAGAACGGTTCAAATGATAATAAAAACATATTTGACCCTAAACTCAAATTTCTTAGTCCAATATTATCTCTTGAACTATTCATAACTTTCTTGAATCAATTAACAGGTTGTGATCTCTTGGGTGTGTCTGCTCGTTTTGGGGGCCTTAAAATTCTTCCAATGGGCTTCGCTTTTATCGTCGTGGAAGGGTATTGCATTTTCAGCAATTGGCTTGGCCATCGTCACAGTCCTTATGCAGATCTTAATTCAATTCTCTCAGTCAGAGCGCTCAACTCCAGCCAAGGTTGCCCCGGCAATGCCAAAGAACAGAGGTGAGTCTTCAGGAATAGGAGATGAGCAGAAGCAGTAGGGTCACTCTGCTTGTTTTCCCAAATCATCCACGGGCGTTGGGGTTCGTCCATAGTCATATATTCTGTGGGGAAAAGGACGAAAAAGAAGTTAATATATGAAGTCCCTAAATTTCTGTATTTTTCTAGTACCTTTTCTTCTTAAATGTATTAATTAATCGGTTTCTGTTCAATTAGGCAGAAAGGTTGTGTTTCTTTTTGTAGCATTTTTCTCAAGTTGTGTTTGGATCATGAATTTACAAATGATTCGACGAAATTGATAGGGAAATTAGGAAATTAAAATGATTTTTTTTTAAACTTTAGTAAAAAACATCATTAAAAAAAAACCATTGGAAAAAAGTCTTTCCAAACTGAACTGTACATTCTCTTTTTTTAAATCCTAATTTTATATATATTGCATTTGAATTCTTTCTTTCTATGTTTCTATGAAAAAGAAATTATGTATAAAGGGAAGCTTTAACATTTTATTTTTTTTATTTTTTTATTTTTTTGGAGAAGGGAAGGAGCTCAATGACAACACCTTTAGTTTCTCACATCCAAGTGAAAGTGAAATAGTGAGTCTACGCATCGCAACGAGAACTATGGTAGGATTCACGAAAATTAGCACTAATTACGATGTTCGTGACCGTTTGTATCCTAAAGCACTGGTAGGTACTTGAGGAGATTAATCATTACTATCTTGGGGATTTTAATTAAAAATTTAAAAAATTAAATTTTAACGTTGAAAGTTGATAAATAAAAAATTTTAACAGGTAAAATTTAATTACATAATTTTATTTAAAAATATTTAAAAAATAAATAAATTTATCTATTTTGTATAATAAATAGATAAATTTATTTATTTAATATTTATATATTTAATATGTAAACAGATAATTATTTATACATAACAAATAAATTTATCTATTTACATATTAACATAGATAATGTAGACAGATAAATTTATCTGTGTTCTTTCTACGTGTTTTTAATAAGACAGATAAATTTATCTGTGTTCTTTATACATGCTTTCAATAAAAAATAAATAAATTTATTTGTATTTTTTATAAATATTTTAAAATTTTATAGATAAATTTATTGATATTCTTTATGCGTACTTGTAATAAGACAGATAAATTTATCTGTGTTCTTTATACGTGCTTTTAATAATAAATAAATAAATTTATCTATGTTTTTTATAAATATTTTGAAAAATTAAATTTATCTGTATTCTTTATACGTACTTTTAGTAAGACAGATAAATTTATCTGTATTCTTTATACGTATTTTTAATTAAAAAAATAGATAAATTTATATGTATTATATATATATGTTTTGAAAAGGTACAGATAAATTTATTTATTTTAGGGTATTTTTATTCCAAAAAAACTTTGTATTTTAAAATTTTTATGAGAATAAAATTTGCTCGTTAAAATTTTTTATACTAAATAAAAATTAATAAACGACCTATAAATTAAACTATTTACTAATTTTTCGTATTATCTCATCATCTATGTTTGAACTATTATGCAATGCCCTAATCAAATAGCTTGTGGCATTATCAAAGCCTACAATTTTGAGTTAACCCCAATATGTATGTATATATCCCATAAAATATGAACTGCTATGCAATATCTTAATCAAATGCTTATTGTTATGATCAAAGCCAATAATAGTAAACTAATACTAATGTGTATATCCCATGAAACTTGAACTCCAATTAAACAAGGGCATTGGAAATTTAGATTTCATTGAATTGTAGTGCTTTAATCTTGTGTAATGATAGTAAATGCCTTGAATTCTCTTCTACTTTTAAGAAGTTCAATTAATGAACTTCCAAACAACTTCCATTTTCAAGACCCCTCTTCCCAAAATTGAATTTTCATGAAAATTCTTAGGCCCTCCTAGAATATCAGGTCGTACTGCTTATGTAATACTTTTTATAAATAAAAATATTTAATACATACTAAGTGAGTCATTTTTTATTTTTCATTTGCTCAAAAAAAGTAACTAATATTGTTCCATTTCGAAATAGGTAAAATTTACCCAAGTTGATAATCAACTTAAATCTTGGCATCGGCCTAAAATTGAACCTAAAGCCATATATAATATTGGCACATTTGATATTTAAACATCTCTGTCAATTAAGACAATTGAACAAACTATTCTTGTTGAAGGGAATAATTAATTTTCTCTCTAACTTTTGGATCAATCTCAAATAGATCGCTATAGATCTAAATATCAATATATCTATATAGAATTAATACAAGTAGCAATGAAACATTTAGCCCTTAAAGGCACAAATACAAGTTTTATTGCTCTCTTGCGAGATGCAAGAAATTTAAATGGTAAAGAATCCATTATGGTTGCTATCCAGTCTAGTCTTAGTACTGGACCAGTTTATTTTAATTATTTTCCAAATTTTCTTTTATTTTTAATAGATCCAAACATTTTACATGGTGGAACTTTAAATATACAAACTTCTTACTATAATTATATGACTGGATCTGAATGCATAAATTTAGCTTATCGTATTTATTATAAAGTAATGAACACAATAAGTCCGAATGTTGAGCTTAAAAGCTTAAAAGGAAAAACAACTTTAATTGAAACAAAAATTTTAAGAGCTAATGTAGCTGTTCCCAAGACTATTCATTGGAAAGACATTACCTTTCCTGAATCCTGGAATCTTCAGTCTTTCTTGGCTCCCCCTTCAACCTCAACAACAACAAGTGGTTGATCAAATTCAACAAACACCAAATGGTGATTTAATAACTAGTTTTGCCTCAGATCAAAATTCTAGAATTTCTTTTTCAAGAGTAGGAAGCACAAGTTCTTATTATTGAAGTGCTCCATCACAAATTCCTTCAAGATCTTCTACTTCTAGTATGGGATCTTATTCTAAAAATAAATATGTTTTTAAAGGCTTAAAAGAATCTTCTCCCCAAATTTCTCATGGGATTTATCAAGAAGCCCCGGAAAAAAAGTGGCGAAGAGGAGCCATATGTTCATAGAATACCTACTCCATCAGAAGTAGGATTTGATATTAATTCTATGAATATCAATGTTATCTCCAAAAATAATTTTATCGTTGACAGAAAACCCATCAATGATGACTTTTATTCGGATAAAAATACAGTTTTCCGAGATTGGTATTTAAAATTTTACACTGATAGTGTCAAACAACAAATTAAAAATGAATTTTATAATTTTTTAGAAAACCATCAATTTACTATGCCATTTCATTTATCGTATAAGAATTATTCTGGATATACTAATATGGGTAAGGGAACTATTTTCCCTATTAATGATGCTTATACTAATTGAAAAACTACATACAATAAAATTGTCCGTAATATTCATCCACCTTCTGTTCCTTTGAGGATTAATAATCCGAATCTGATTACTCATTTAGAAGCTAGTCCTTTTATCCATAAGAATGATTCTAACTCAAAACAACTTAATTTCACTGACTTAACTCTTCAAACTCTAGCCAAACAACTCACCAGAATTGAAAGTCAAGTTGATGAAATTATAGATCAACAAAAGACTTTTACTATTATTAGTCCTCCAAATAATAGTCCTCAGCTTAAAGCCCCTTTAATTGCTCCTCCCAAAACAATTCAAGATTATAATCTTGGAATTCCCAAATCTTCATCAAATTTAATAAAAAATCAAAATGAATTTTTGGATCAATTAACCAATAGATTATCTAAAATGAAAGGATTAAACTTAAATATTTTAAATAACACACAATCATCTTCAAGTAATTCTGATTTTAAAGATAATCACATTAAATTAAATAATTTAAATCAAATGTTTTACCAATTACATCTTGATGAAAGAGAAACAAATAAAATTTCTCATAAAAATACATCAACTCTCATGCCAGACACAAGGGCATATTATTCTTGTGCTACACCAATGGATGTTCTTAATGAGAAAATCTCCCATTCACTATAAGTTTCAATGCTCGATAAATTTATGAATGGAATATTGATTCTTGTAGTGATTATGCTATCATGAATACCCTTCAAAGGATAATGATGTATTGTTGGCAATAATGAAACACAAATTGTCAAATTTATTGCATTTAGTTTTACTGACCAATTAAAAATTTGATGGGATAATATTTTAAATGAGTCCCAAAGATTAGAAATTATTAATTCTAAAAAATTAATAGTAAATAAGGAAATCAAACAAGAAACTGTACAAGAAGAAATAGTCCAAACACAGCAGGATGATGCTGTTTATACTCTCATGCAAGCAATTTTGCAAAACTTTATGGGTCCAGTAGATGTTGCGAGTGAAAATAATCATGAATTATTAATCAATTTACAATGTCTACCTCTTACAGATTTTAGATGGTATAAATATACTTTTTATCAAAAGTATTTATTTGACAAGATGCTAATAGCTCCTTTTGGAAAGAAAAAATTATTTCTAGCTTACCTCTTTTTTTTGTTGAAAAAGTACGAATTAAAATTCGTAATAAGCATAGAGGTATATCAATTCCTTATGACCAATATACTTATAGTCAGTTAATTAGTGAATGTGTTACAGAAGGGTTATTCTTGTAATGATCTGAATCTTAAAACCCGACTTCAACGTCAAAAGATAACAGGTTGTAAAAAATTAAGCCAATTTTGTCATTAATTTACCTATCATATTAAAACCTATCCGAAACACTCATACAAATATAATAGACAAAAATATTCTTCTCAATATCATAAACCTTATAAGAAAAAGAAATATAAACAACAAGGAGAAGAAGGGTCTAAAAGACCTAAATACAAAAAATACAATAAATCTAAAAAATATACATCTTATAAAAAATCTCCTAAGTCTAAAAAGACAACTACGTGCTATAAATGTGGCAAAATTGGACATTATTCCAATAAATGTCATGTTAAAAAGAAAATTAATGAAATCATTTAAAAAGAAAATTAATGAAACAACTAAATCCAAATTGAGAAAAAAAAACTAACCATTAAATACCCAGCATGCGAAAGCAAATTTACCGAAACAAAAAATAGAAGCAAAAAAAAAAAACTCAATTTAAACCAAGTCTTTTAGTATGCCTAAAAAGATAACAAATTATGACAACCTTGCACCGCTGCCACCACATTTTGCAAGACCCAGATGAGAATCATATTTAGCCAATAAAAATAATGAACAAAACCCGGTGATGAACACCTATTACGGATGAACAATGTTGCTCAAACAACTAATCTAAAAATAATTAGCTCAAGAATCAAAATATGAAAAATTAAAATCAACATTCTCAATTCGTGAACTCTATGGTAATGATAAATTCAAATATCTCCCTCGACCAAAAACTAATAATCAAAGCAAAAGAACTCACCCTTCTTATTGATATCGTAATCAAACAACAGTCAAAACACATGGGTATCACTTAAATACAATCCAAGTATACACAAAGTGAAATTTATAACTATTGGGAGATAATTCAACGCCATAAATATATACATGCTCGGTGATCCAGAAAATACATCTTTATTAACTTTTAACAAT
>JAOTRH010083196.1:0-17037 GCA_034768845.1 Heliamphora exappendiculata | reverse complement strand
CAAAATGAGTCCTAGGTACTTCGGCACTTTTTGTGTTGACACAAAACTAGTTTGTGTTGACACTAACATTTTGGTACCTGAAGATCAACTTGAAAAATAATTAGGGTGTCAAAGCATTTGATCCAATGGTGTTGACACACTTGATAAGCTTCAAGTACACTTTCTCTTAAGTGTTTGACTTAATTTTTAATTAAGATCAACAAAAAAAAAATTATAATTAAAGGATTCTTAAGTGTTTGAACCTTTTAAGATAAAAGTCATTTCTTTTTTGCTAAGGTGTTAACTTTGATTATTCAAAATGTGTTAACACTTTCATTTTAAAAATATAAAATATTATGAATTATGAAAATCATCAAAATCATCAAAATCAATGGTTATCTTAAAAGGTTATCATCAAAACCATTTATTCTTAGAAAATGAATTATGAAAATCATCAAAATCAAATTAAAAATCCCTTGGGCTAACAGAACGGTTCAGAGTTCTTAGAGTCGATGAATGGTTATCGGTTGTGGTAAGTGTTGTGCTTTGGCATAACCGTTTGTTTGGATGGTGATCCCGAGAGCGTGGTAAGGTATGAATCAGGAAGGATATGATGTTTGAGAAGCCTTGCTTGGTGTGGTCTGTTCAGACCACCGCGGTTATTTGGTCTGGAATGGAAGGGCCGTGATAAGCCCTGGATGTGAGAAAATTTTTAAGTGTAAGATGCTAGTCTTGGTTGGTGGCTTGGGTCTAAATATTTTTCTATTGTTGACTCAAGGGATTGATGTATGTGTTTTGAGTTGGAATCGATGTCGGATGATGGCTATCATGTTTGTTCTGTCGGATGATGGCGATCATGTTTGATGTGAGGCTGATCTGCAACTTTAGTATCTGTGATTTGATAGCGAGATGTTGAGTGGTGTAGTGATGTGCGGTTGCTCGGGGGACATGGTTAGGTTTTGTGTAGGATGTTAGATGTCTATGAGATGTTCTATCTGTGGAATGTGTTTGGTCGAGTGACTCGTTTGGGTCAGGTGACTTTGTGATTGTGGTGCCGAGTTAGTTTCCAGTTGTATGGAACCTTGTCTCGGACAATGGTGTATCACCTAGTATTTCTCCTCGGTGAGAATCGTGGTTCCTGATAGAAGTTTGAGTAGTGGATGAAGGTTTGAAGGTCTGAAGGTCTGTTGAGATGAAAAGCATTCTTTGATGTCCAGGTGAGTAAGTGAACTTCTCTCTGGAGTCGGGTGTTGTGTTGTTGCTCGTGGATCGGCTTCGTGTCAGCTTTGAGATGGCATTGTTAGCATCAGTAGGGTATTGATGTGGTAGCAAAGTCAGTGGTCGTTTGGCGATCATCAAAGCTCGAGTAGAGTTTATGCATGGAACATGTGACTTCATGTGATCGATGTCGGAGTTCGACGTCGTGTGTTTGGACTTGTGGAGATAGTCCTCGATGTGCATGGTGAGGTGTGATTGAGCCAGTTTGTGGCAGTAAGAGCGAAGGGATGGTAGTCACTATGTTCGGGCGTAGAGAGTGTTTGGAATCAAGTACCACGGTAGATTGGTCTTGTGTAATGTGTTTATCGCTGGAGTAATATGTTTTGAGGATTGACAGTGTGAGTTGGATCTTGATCCCACTTTTCATGGATGTCTCATGGGTGATAGTGAAGTCAGTAGGACTTGCACGTGTGGGAAATTTGTGTGGAGTTGTGTTTACCTCGTGTGACAACAAGTTTGGGATTTCAGTTGTTGGGGAATTTCTGTTGTTGTGCGGTATCGTTGGGTTTACAACAGGGATCGTTAATAGTTTCGGGACAGTGATTGGCTTGAGTTTCAGTATTTAATTTCGAGGACGAAATTTCTTAAAGGAGGATAAATTGTAATAACCCGGACTCAAGATACGAATAAAGAAGAAAAAATATCTCAAAAGAAAAGAAATCTCGAACCTAAGTTCGGTAAGAAGAACCGGCCTGACGCTTTAACCTTTTGAGCCGAAGACCCAGGAAAGAGGGGGAAACACACAAGCATATATTAAAACTCGAATATTGAGGTTAAAAACTCAAGGTTATAAGACCAAGTTGTTTGAGACAAGAGTTAAGTTCGAAAAGTCTTGAAATTTTAAATTTTGACACATGAATACCATAAATCAATGATTTAAGTATAATAAAGTAGAAAAGGACAAAATAACATCATAAATGAAAAAAAATACCCCTTAGTGGCCGACCACCATGGGAAGAGTTCCAAAAAGTGACTTTTTACTTTCTTTTAACTTAAAATGATGATAAATGTATTAAGTTAAGCATTTTGATGATCCAATACATGTTAAACAAGTAATATACATAATAATATGGTGTTATATGTTAACAAAAGCAAACAAATCATTATTGAAATTCATACACAACAAAATAAGTCAAAAAGTCAGATATTGCCAAAGTAACTTAATTTGACTTAAAAGATTACATCAATGTAATCAATTGCTATGGGAATAATGATGATACATGAAAATACTATATTTCTCATAAATATATCAAAATAATAACTCTTAGTAGAAAAAGACACTAAAAATATACATTAAATTAACTCTATTGTATTTTCTTGCACAATAGGGGCATGAAAACCGAGACAAACCCTTTGATTGATGGGGGATCATATTTTTGTCCCCCAAACAGTCACATAGCTACTTTTAGCTTCCCCAAATCAGAATTCTAGCCTCCAAGAATTAAATAAACTTAAATCAAAACTCAAATCACATTTATTAAAGTGAAGAAAAAGTCTCTTTCAAGGTACGTTTTGTCTCACATGTGTTTCCTATCCTCTTCCTATTTAAACTAAGCCCAAACACCTCTTATCCCCTTCAAAATTTTGTGCAAGAGAGTGAGGGACCAGACCTTCAATTGCTCTTGAAGTATTCTATGAGTTTGAGGAAGAAGGAGGAAGAAGGAAGAAACAAAGGCGAATTTCGAAAGCTAAGTCCAAGCCCATCCTCCACCATTCTTTCATCTCTCAAAATAAGTAAGTAACATCTCTAAACCTTGTATCTAATATCCCTCAAAACATCCCCCCAACACACCCCTTAAGCCCCTCAAAAATCAAGAATCGAAATCAAACTTAAAAGGCGTTGTAGTTGGAAACTTAGGGGCTATTTTGATTAAGAATGATATGAGATGTTGTTGCATATTATTATCTTTGAGTTTGGTGATCTCTAAATGTGATGGAGCCTTGATAGTAAAGTTAAAATCACAACCATGCAAAGAAATGGAACAAAAACTTAAGATGACACAAGTAGAAGACCGAAACCCTAAGAGGCTTGATTTTTAAGGACTTTGATGTTTCTGCCCTAAGATTTCAAATATCATAACTTAATGTAGAAAATTGATCTAAGCCTGATTCTTATGTCCAGAGTTATATTTTTGTGTTATCGTTCATCCAAAGTTGGTTCCAACCCATTTACATATCCAGAACTCAAGATATTGCAATTTTACCAAAGTATTTCATTTTCTGACCAGTCAACAGTATTGACTTGGAAACCTTAGTTTAGAATTAGATCCGAACTTTGGTCAAAACATAAAAGTTGTAGAAACCATGTATATCTATCTACCCACAAAAAATGAGAACAACATATTGAGGTTTGATAGGTCAAAACCCCTCTTAACTTTTCTGTTGATTTTAAGCCCTCGAGGAACATTCTGTCACATATTGTCATATGGCCCAAAACCCCTATTTGGAATGACCTATTCTGAAAGTGGTCTACATAAAAATTGTAGCTAACATATTGAAGTACATTCTGCCCAAAAACCATTTCAATCCCTCTGTCCAAAACTGGCTCTACTAAGTTTTTGCGGCTGATAGAACTTACTTTTTAAATTAGCCAAAAAATCTAACTTGTTTCAAACAAATATCCTTAGCTCTAAACGTGAAACTTGTAGGGAACATGATGAACTAGAACATACTAAAAAATGGGATCATTTGGACTTGATCAGATACCCCAAAACTGAGACCAGCAGAAGCATGTTTTTGGTAAAAATCTTGAAGAAAGTGCTGAACCGTTTTTGCTTGGGATGCCTTATTCACCCTTTTGCCTTATGTTTGGGCTTTGGTGTTAAACATAAAAGTTATAGGGAGTATTTTAATCTAAATCGTCACCAAAAATCATAATCCAATTCTAAGCCTATATACCTAAAGTTTCCACAGTACCTTACAATTTAATAGTTTGGAAGAGAGTAATAAATGGTTAAGTTAAATCATTAAACAAGTAAAGGTTTGGGCAAGTGCGTAGTACCTCTTAAACATAAAAAGAAAGTAACCATGCTCCCTAAAACCAAAGAAAACATTCAACGGTCCGAATCATTTTAGTTTCATGGGCTAAAGGGGGAGGATTCCGTGTTAACGGACGAGTCGTGCTTTGCTTGTTTGGCATGGAGATTGTAGAACCCGGAGGTCCTGCTTAGCTTGCTGGGGGAGGCTCAGTTCATACGCATATTATACAACGTGAGAGTGCTTAGCCATTATCTTGAACTTAAGTTATCTAAATGATGTATAAAAATTCTTTGAAGTGCATATTTTGAATTATGGACAGTTTTGATGATTGCATGAACCTATTGTTTTCAAATGCCATGATGTCTTTAATTCAAGTGTGCTATCTATGCTATTTTGAGCTAGCATATGTTATTATGAAAGTATGGTTAATGTTGTGTGGTTGTTCCAAAGTTCTAAGTTATACGGGTTTTCGGCCCTTTATATCCCGTTATGAGGGAGGTTACCCAACTATGGGTTTTTCATTTGTCCCTTTAGGGGAGGTTTTCCATTAAGCGGGGATTTTTTCCTTAAAGGCTTTTGGGCTGAGTCCCAGGTTTTAGCACATACCACTCGTGTTTGGTGGAAAGTGGCCCTCATTCTGTCACGTTGCTATCCGTGCATTGTGAATTGAGGTTACGATACCGTCGAAACTCTCGACCGTGAGGTTGACGACTACTTGGACAATGTTGGGGTTTGATTCTAGATTTGAGAAGTGGTCATGCATTTTAAATTTGTGGCAGTTGAGCAAGGAACATATTTTTGTTTGAAATACTGAGAAGATTCTGTATAATTTGTGATGTGTTCATGTTCATGAAAATGCATCAGTTTCTATATTTTCGTGAAAAATGTGATGAACTATTTTTAGAAAGAGTTTTCTATTGTCCTTACCTAAGTAACTATCTTTTTTATTCATAATAATGCTAAGTGCGCTCTCCTATAACCTCTATGGTTGTAAATACCAGGAACAGGTAGAAGTTGGTCCACCACAGGCGTCATCGAGTAGCTTTGGATCTGGTGTTGGAAATTGTTTTGGCCAGTTTTTCTTTTATCTGGTTTTAGTGTTGGCTAAGCTTCTTGTGTAAGTTTTGAAGGTCTTTGATCTTTTGGATATAATGTATGCCTTGGGATGGCGAATCCTTAGTGACTCTTGTCTACCTCTTTTGCTATTAAGATTTGTGTTACTTAGAAGTTTTTATTTGGTCTTTTAATATCTTTACCCTTTGTCTATCTCTTTGACTACTGGCCTCTGGCATGATCATACCCCTTTTGTGTAGTTTTGGTGCCTTACGGGTGCGCAGTGTTACAGCTCCAATCACAAGTCCCGTTTTACTAAGTTATAGGGATAAGCCCCACAAGAAAACTTATATTCTAGTAAATCCTTTTTACTTGTCATTTCTTCGAATTGTAATTAACAAGAATAGAAGAGAGAGAAAGAGAGTTAAAGAAAATAGAAAAATTTTCCTTTATTATTATGTTTCCATAACGATATCATGTCACCTTTCTATATTCTCATCATTATCAAGGTTTTCATCGCCATGTAAGTTTGCCCTGCAATTTTGCATTGTAACTAGCACATATGTTCTCGTTGACATTGCATATTTAACTTATTTTGACAATATATCATACATTGTGTTCTTATATTATTCTCACTATTATGTAGTGAAATATTATGTCCTCATTATATTCTTATCGTTGATGGTTCACAAAATATTTTAGTTCTCATTGATATGTATTGGAACATTATACAATTATTCCTATGTTCTCATTTGAATATCATGGCATACCATATTTTTTTCGAAAAATGTTTTAATCACTATGTATGGGTACACTTTATTCTCATAAATATTCTCATTATAAGTTCTCATTAATATTTATTAGAACATTATGGAATTATTCATATGTTCTCATTTGAACATCTTCACACACTATCTTTTTTGTTGGAATAAAAAATATTCTCATCACTATGTTTACAAATGGTAATATCCTCTAATATAATAGAGATATATTAGCGTAAATAATGGTTATTCAAAATTTAAAAACACATAAAAAGGAAAGAAAGTATATATATAGTCTATATATATGTAACATGTTGCATATATAAAAAAAATCAAAATCACAATGAAATAGATAATGATGCAAGTAATAATATTCTCCAATATAGTAGGGATATATTGTCATAAATAATGGTCGCTCGAAATTCAAAATCACATAAAAAGAATATATATATATATAACATGTTGTATGTATAAAAGGCTTATATGTCTATTATTTTGATAATATTTAAAAATAGGATCTGTTGCATTATTCAATTAGTGATAGGGAGCCATTTCAAGACAAGTTACTAAAATGGGACTCATAATTAATTATTCCTAAAAATTATTTAATATATTGTTACTTTTAATAATTAAAAAACTTATAAAATAAATTATATTTAAAATTCATTTAAACACAAGTAATTGCTAGTACCGTTGCATGAAAAGAAAAGGCTCAAAGGCCTTAAAAGTGCATACGCACAAAACATCAAATTTAAAGTAGTCTCTCTGGTACATCCAAAACTCAACTTCAAAACTTCTTATTGCTTATATGTAAAGCTCCGAGTCCTAGCTTACAAGCAATCAATGGTCTACAGGATTTATAACCTAAGAAGTACAAGTGTAATTTTGGTCCAGTTTGGCCCAAGCCCATCGGGCCTCTACCAAAATTTGGACTAAGTGTTGGCCTAACTAGATTTCAACCTATTTTGATTATAACAAACCAAAGCTTCTAATTGTGCAAATTTAGTGTGTTTGAAGGACTTCAATGACACAAGCACAATTGAGAAAGTAAAATAGAAGTCATGAAGCATGAAGATCATATTCAAGCGGCTAAGATCCATGGAGCACGAGAAAAACCAAGAATAAAAGAAAAAGACTGAAGAACTTGAAGATTATCTAAGTGTAAATGCACTAGGACCTATGTAAGTTCACATACCATTGGTTATATGTGTCAAAGCTCATAGAAGACCTTAGATGGACCATAGGCTTGTTAAATATTTCATAACAAATCATTTTCAAAGGATAAAATATGTTTTAAAATGTTTCAAAAGAAGTTCGGCAAAAAATATACAAAAATTGTGTGAAGAAAATTGATATACCTTCGGTATTTTTGCCATAACGCTTTGTATAAAATGAATTTTGTTATGGCGTTAGAATCATTGGAAAGTAGACTTCTGGGGTTTCAATTTGAACACAAGAATTACTCTATTCGGAGTCCGAATGAAGAAATTATGGTCATTTAAAGTCGAGAAAATTGAGCAGTAGCGATTCAGTCGACTGAAGACCAAAATCTAGACGATTGAACCTCCCAATCCAGTCGATCGGGTCACCCATTTTTTACTTTTTGAACTGAACGGCTAGTTTAAAACTTTCTTATTTAACCCAACGGATAGTTCATGTTTTTGGCCTATAAATAGAGCCTTTAAGCCTTGGAAAATATATAGAAAAGCCCTCTATCATACTCTCTCATATACATCAAGTTTGTTCTCCAAATTCTTCATTTTTTTGAATTATTTTTAGAGAAAACCTTAGAAATACTTTATTGAGCTTTTCACTTGTATATCTTTTGGAATTAATATTAGTGTGCTTCATTTGTATTCATTTGCTCGCTTAAGGAGCTGATTCATTGTACAATCCAACTTGGATTCTATTCTTATATTCTTGTTGTAACTTGAGAAGGTGATTCTCAAGTGAGGCCACTCCGCCTATAAGGAAGGACTTGAGAAGGGGATATTCTCAAGAGAGGATACTCCGCCTACTGAAGAAGTGTGTACTTGAGAATGGGACATTCTTAAAAGAGGTTACTCCACCTATTGAAGGGGAGAGGCACTTCGCATACTGAATGAGTGTTAGTGAAAATCCTCATAGCGGTTTGTAGTGACCCGGTACGTTTTGATTTTTTTTACTTAATTTATTTTAACATAATTCATTTACCAAAAATAATTTTGGATGATAATTTAGCAAATTATGTATGGTTGATGAGTGTTGGGAAATCCTAATGTAGTTATTTAAACCAAAGTTTGATTAAATAGGAAACAAAATGGGTTATCTCCTTTTAATTAAAACCTTAACGTATTAAAAAGAAAAGAGGGTGTCAATTTCTCTAGAGAATTCTAGAGGAAGAGAAATTGAGGGAAGGAGAACCTTATAATCTCATCCAACCCGTGGCCATTGAAAGAGATAACAGAGAGGACCTGAGAGCGAGCTACCAGCGCGCGACACGCGACTAGCCACGCCACCACGATGCCTCCCTCCGCCCACCACCACGCCGCTGACGCCTCCATCCTCGTCGATGGCCACACCCCAAGCCACCCCCAACCCACGCTTCATTTCTTCTTCGCATCTGTTTTTCTTTCCGCCATTATTCGCGCATCAAAGTGTTGAAGCAAGGTTTTCTATTCAAAATTGGAGGACCGAGATATCAAATTGGATGCCACCGAAGAGGATTCAAGAATCATTCAACACGAGTATCACAATCGAGTGACCTAGACCCAAAATCTCTGTCGTCGAAATACTAGGGTTCTGAAAATTTGGGGCTTTTGACATTTTTAGCTTCTACGAGGTAGGGTTCAGACTAATTTGAGAGTTTTGTGATGATTTATGTTGGTTTGTTTGGATATTAACTTAATCTTTAAAGAATTAAATAAGACATAAACTAACTTACGGGTTATGGGGTTTAAATTCATGATTTTGTTTGATGTTTAGAGACTGGAACATATAAGTGTAGACATGGTCATGTAATTAAAATTTTCATGGATTAAAGAACTATGAACATCATTTAACTTAAATATCAATGATTTCCAAAAAAAAAGAAAAAGAAAAAAACCTAGTTAACCTTTGGAAAATGGAGTTAGGGGTAGGAGGTTTGAACTATGTAAGTTGTTGGTTGGTAAGTGCATGGTTGAGTTTGTAATTTGTAGATGAGATTTGGATTCTAATGAGTATAGACCTTATAAAGAGACGTTGGAATGTTTAAGTTTATTGAGGGGGAAACATGAATATGACTTAAGTTTATTGAGGAGGATTTGAATGATATTGTAAAATTCAACGCAAGTTGTTGAATTATGAATTAGGAGGTTAGATTCATAGTTTAATTTTGAAACTTGGGGCGGTTGCTAAAGGTCTAGTTTACATTCGGTTTATTGGTTTGTGTTTTATCAAAAGTTAGTAAGATTATTGAAATTGAAGCACTCGAATTATTATTTGGACCTAGAAGTACGATACAATATGAATAAATAATAAATACTAGCACAAGTTACAGTTGTGTCAAATCTATATGTAATAGTATGGTGGATCGAATGATGACGAGATGTTATAGCTTTGTGTATAAATTTTATAAGACAAACCAAAGGTGTAATTGGGCTCATAGTTTAAGAAGGGACCTAAGTTGTTAATGTGACTAAGTTTCACGAAGATTGGATGAAGGATTGTAATAAGGTTGAAATGTGAAATTGATGAGTTCTTGATATAATTAAATGGTAAATTAAGGTTTTACTTACACTACGAGGATTATTATACGTATTGAAATATTACCTAATTTAATAAAATTTGAATCTTAATAGCTTGGATTGTAAACTTGATAGTAAATTTGGTTTTGTAACAACACGATAAATTGGTTTTAAATAAGGGAATGAGCCTAATCACTAGAAAGAAGTAAATAGAATCTATGTGTTGTGAATGAAGTAATCAAACTGAACAACAAAGCATCGTTGGGGCTATATAATGTGTAGGTTTGAAATTGATAAATTAATTAATAGATGAGGGGATATGAAAAGCTTGTAATGAGAAAAAAAACTTATGAAAGTTCGATTGAGATTATAATGATGTATCAAAATGTGAGAGGATGCATTAGGATAAAGAATGTGAATGGAGAATTTATGCATGAGGTGGATTGCTATTAAATTTATTAAACCCTTGCTTTTGAAAATTTGAATCTAATTATATGAGATCGGTTGAGTGTTTAATGAATAAAACCATTTGGTAAATGGGAAAACTTCGTGTTTTAATGGTTTAAAGATTGTTATTTGAGCGTTTCGATTTTATAAGTAATGAGCATTGGTTGAAAGTTACAAGGAGATGAAAATGATCGATCAAATGACTGTGTGAATTCAAAGATATTAAGGTTGTGATCAAATTGAATGCAAAAAAGTGAGGTTGAGGTCAGGAAATGTGAGATCTTGAACTTAGTAAATTAAGCTATTGACATGATTTGGATAATTAAAATGATGGTGATGTCACTCAATTACTTAATTAAAATTAATGAGTTAAGTTAATGTATGCTTGAGACTTTATCTGTTGAATAAATATGAAAATCAAAATAAGGAATAGAAATATGGATGGTTGTACATATACGGATGTATGTAAGTTGTGATTATTGATGAAATATGATTTGAAATTGTATTAGTGAAAGAGAAAATAATCGCACCATATATGAATAAGAAGATTGTACTGGGATTATTATATTTTGATAAAAGAAGGAAATTATGAAAATATGTTTGAGATTTATGATTCAATGAATCTTGAGTTTTATTGAGTCGATATTCAAATAATAATGATTTAATGTATGACTTGAAACTTAAAATTTTAACTGAGCATTGTAAGATGACCATTATGGATAAAGAAAGTGATTTGAGAATGTGTTCGTCAAATTTTTGTGGGGAGATGGATTCCTAGTTGATTAATGAATACTATTATGGTTAATTAAATGTTGAACCGAGGATGATTGATGTGGATGTGATTAAATTGGGCTTGACTAGTTTCGCGGTAAAAAAATCAAAGTCTTAGCTAGGTCGAACAGATCGAATTCAGGTTTTAGAAATTCGATGTTCGAGCTTGATGTGTTAGTACACTTGGAGTGTATTGAGCGGAAACAACGGGATGATCGATTATGTACTAGCTATATGAATTGATCCGCATCCCGTATTATCATGTATTGCACGAACTCTTCATCCCAAAGTGATTGATTAATTGTGTTCAGATGATGTACCGTATTTTGAGTCATCAATGGTTGAGATTTCTTTCATGAGATCAACAATACCGATGAGTTGGGTACTGGCGCTATTTTTCCAATGATTGATAATCAGTTGACGGAAATCACGTCCGATTTAGGTTGAGAAGTTCCCCCTCATGTGCATTGCTTATAGGTTTGATTATGCTAAATCTGTACAGTGGATCTTCGGATCCGGCATATCAAAAGGTTAAGCGGTGCAGTTACGAGGAGAAGAGGATAATTAAATCAGGTTCTCAGTAACCTAATTTATTTATTAGGAATCCATATCTTAAATGTGGGGAGAATTCAGTGCATTTGATAATTGAAAACTCAAGACATAATTTGAGTTAGGGTCGGGAGTTCAATCAGGACCCTTTGTGGAATAAATTTTGGTTCGTGCGAGAAAGGATCTAACTCGGGGACAGAGTTAGGGATATCCGATTCTCTCATACGGTTAGCCTGAGTCCTATACTTCATCGTGATCCCTCACGTAGCCCATTATACGCACGAATATTTTTTCGTATTGGTTTCGGTTATTATTTAATTTAATTTGAATGTCGGTTTTACCGCCGGGGACATTTAGGAATTAAATTGAATTGTTGGAGGACGATTTTGAAATTTGGCACATCTAGGGATTACTTCCTAGGTGGCTGGCCCTAATAGAGGGAGTAGGGATTTGATTTTAGATCGATTTGTATCTCTTTCTTATTTTAAGGAATAGAAAGATACATATAGCATATATATCTTAAGGAATATATGCAAATATATAATTAAGAGACAAAACCTAACCCTAATCCCTTAATAGCCGCCACCCCTCTCCTCACTTTGGTACTTAATTTTGCCTCCTTTGGAGAGAAAAGTGTGAGAAGAAACCAAGAGAAGAAAAAGTCTTCAATCGAAATCGGTCCCCACACACCGTGATCGTCGTAGTGCGTCCGGGACATACGTGAGAAGATTGTAAGGTCATCTTCAACGTATTCGGGATTTCTTGAAACTTTTCGACAAGTTTCATAAAGGTATTATGCTATTAAGATTAATATTATTTTTTGTTTTTTATGAAAAATGCGCACGTCGTTTTTTACGGTCACGGCGTCGATTCAAATTTTTTTATTTTTGCTCCAACAATGGTATCAGAACCGATGTTGCATTTTTCATGAAAAATCATTGTGCTAACCTTTGTTTTGCAGCCTATGTCGTCATGATCTGGTTAAATGCATGTATGAATGTATGTATGGTTTATATCGTTTTTTTGAATTGTTTATCTCGACGGTTTTGATTCGAGATTAGATCGGTTGTACGCCTCCTACGTGGGGTATAGGTTTTTGACGATGTCATCTATTATTTCATTAATTTTTTTCTGGAACAATATTGTAATCGGATCACACAAAACGAAGAACGAAAATGAGAGAAGAAGGACAAGGCGGCAGTGGCATAACCTATTCGGCAGAACAGTGGAGCCATCTTCGGGGCTCGTTTTGCGGGCTTTCGGCAATTCTTTTCGACGCGATTTTTTAACTAAAATTAAGGATGTCCGTTGGCTATCCGATGATCATTCAATTGCAGTTCGACGACGGCAGCAAAGGGGTCAAAAGGTGCATCAAAGCTGGTCGCGCACAGTGGCGCCCTGCAAAAATTTTGGCACTTTGTGGATTTTTTCGGGGCAATTCGGCTTCGAATTTAGACATAATCTTGTTTAGAAATCAAGACCTCGATGTGCTCTACCTACCATAATTTTGGGGGGTTCAAAAGTGGCGTCAAGGCGGCCAAACAGCGGCTGAAAAAAGGCGGCACAGTGCCGCCTACACAGCAAAATTTTTGGCAACTTAAGGGGCTGTTTGGGCTTCTTTTTTAGCATTTTTTCAGTGTTCTATCAGTGGTCCGAGGCTGTGACGATAATCCGGAGGATGAGAAAAAATTTCGCGTCTTTGACAGCTCGTTTAGGGTTCCAAAATCCTAGGCGTTTAATCTTTAATTCGAGATTGTCGAATTAAAAGATTAAACAAATTGACCGGATCATAACGACTTAATTTATATTTATTTTATCATTATTTAATTATTATTTTTTTATTGCGTGGATGGATTTAATTTTATTTGTTTTTCCTTTTATGCATTATTTTAATTATTGGAAGTATATTAGAAAAAATAATTTTATAAAATAAATAATCCTAGCAATTTTTTAAAATACGAAAATAAATAGATAATTATTTATTTAATTTTTGTGTTAAAATTAATTAAGATTTTTTAATTAAAACCTAGATAATTAATTTCTTTCGCAAAATTAAATAAGAAAGTTTTTTTTTTATTTATTTTATTATAGTTAAATAAAGAATATTTTAATTGATTAAAATCGAATTTATTTTAATCGGGAATTAAAATATGTTTAATCATTTAAAATGAACAGAAAAGAAAAACCTTCGATTTTTTTTAAAAAATATATTAACTGGGAGAAGGGTTTAGTCACAGATAAATCCTAAGGTCTCTATTACACGTTCGTAGGAGATGTGGTTATAGCTCGCGCGGCGGCTTCGAATTTTGGTCTCCCTAAGGAAGAGCTATAATCATGATATTTTCGGTACGAATCTTTGAAAGAAGTAGATTTGAAAATAGTGCAAAATAGGGTTTGTTCACACTGGGTACAGGGTTTTGACACGGTATTTTCAAATTAAGAGTAATGGTTATACACTTAACCCGTGAATAAAAAATATTCTCCCTAAGGAGTCACTATTTTTATTTATGGGAACCAAAATTAATTGGCTATTGAATTTACATGGAATGCCCTATATCAAGGAATGAAAAACCTAGTAGTTCTTTGTTCGTTAATTGTTAGACGTTCACACTATGTGGTCTATCAATAGATGTGACTCTGGGCCAGTGATTTTTTATTATGATATTTGGTTCTTGCAGTAAATTAATAGACGAGCATGTCTGTTCGGACGAGTGTTGATTAGTAGACGTCCACACTACGTGGCCTGCTTAATCACGAAGGATTCGAGCTGCCAATAATTCTTTTTTAAACTAATAGGTTGAGGGACCCTAATTTAATAAAAGAATTAAAAAGTTTTTCTCTTTTGTTTCTCAAGATTAATAATAGAATCATTCAATCCACTTGCGGCAGTTCTCAAAGAACATAAACTAACTGGACCAAACTTTATCACATGAAAACGGAACCTCGATATTATTTTGACTTCTGACGACTATAGATTTGCGTTGCATGACCCCTATCCTTCCATTTCTCATAGTGGATCCACCGAACAAGAGATCCAGGATTATGAAAAGTGGGTGAAAGCTGATCGGATGGCTAGCGGTTACATCCTGGCATCTATGTCGGATGTTTTGCAAAGCCAGCATCAGTCTATGGCATCTGCAGCTGAGATCATGTTGAACCTTACAGAAATGTTTGGAGATTAGGGTCAGGCAGCAAGGAAAGTGACCATGAGGGCTCTCATGAACACATTCATGGCTGAGAGAACACTTGCTAAGGACCACGTTTTGAAGATGATCGGTCTTCTTAATGAGCTGGAGGTCCTTAGAGCAGAAATCGATGCGGAATCCCAAATCGATATCGTGCTCCAGTCACTGCCTGATTCATTTCAACAATTCTGTCTAAACTATACTATGAACAAACTGGATTTTTCTCTAGCAGAATTGTTAAAAGAACAATAAGCAGCGGAAGGTGTTATCCACAAGCCAACCTAAACATTTGTTGCTAAAAAGACTTCTACTTCTAGGCCAAAGGTGGTAAGAAGAAGAAGAAAGGGCAGCAATAGAAAAATGCAAAGAAGATTAGCAAGGTTAAGCCATCGCTTGCCAAGACGAAGGTAAAGGCGCCAAAGGGCACGTGCTATTTTTGTCAAAAACCAGGACACTAGAAGAGAGACTGTCCTAATCGAAAAAATAAGCTAGCTGCAAGTATTGCTTTTCTCTCGTAGTTGAATCATATTTAGCGGTTGTATCTACAGAAACCTGGTGTGTAGATACGGGAGTCAGTAATTATATCTATAATTCTTTGCAGGGGTTCCAGGTAACCAGGCAGTTTAGAGAGGGCAAGGTCTACCTTCAAATGGAAAATAACTCCCAAGTGTCTGCTGTTGCAGTGGGAGAAGTAGTTCTTTATTTAAGTAATAATAAGTGTTTAATTTTGAAGAACATTTTATATGTACCCCAAATCAGGCAAAACTTAGTTTCGATTTCTTGTTTGGGAAATGATGGATATTGTATTTCTTTTAATAAGTTTTCATGCAGTATTATGGCTGGAAAATAATTTATATGTCGTGGTACATTAGAAAATGCTCATTACATTTTACACCCTATTATTTCTACTAATAAAAATAATGAGGTGAATAATTTACATGTTTTATCACTTAAAAGGAAAGTTTTCTCCTTGAACCAGACGCTACTTTGGCATCTTCGTTTGGGTCATATCAATCTAAAAATAATACAAAAATTGGTTGAAAGTGGACCTTTAGGTTCATTGAAAGTGGCGGCACTTCTAGTCTGCGAATCCTGTTTAGAAGGTAAGGTGACCAAGAGGCCGTTTACGGCCAAGGGACTTAGAGCCAAAGAAGTATTGAGATTGGTTCACTCTGATTTATGTGGTCCCATGAACATCCAGTTAAGAGGTGGGTATGAATATTTTGTCAATTTTATTAACGATTACTTTAGGTATGAATACATTTACCTGCTTCACTGCAAATCTGAAATCTTTGAGAAATTCAAAGTGTTTAAGGAGAAAGTGGAGAAGCAAACAGGTAAAAGTATCAAAATCCTACGATCTGATCGTGGAGGTGAATACCTCTCCAGGGAGTTCATGAACTACTTATCAGAACATGGGATAACATCCCAGTTATCTGCACCAGGTATGCCTTAGCAAAATGGTGTAGCGGAAAGAATGAGTAGGTCCCTTAAGGAGATGGTGAGGTGGATGTGTTATTCAGATTTACCGCATTCGTTTTGGGGGTATGCATTAGAAACGGCGGCATATATTCTAAATTTGGTGCCTACTAAGGCAGTTCCCGGAACCCCTTTGGAGTTATGAACTGGGCAAAAGCCAAGTTTTAAACACTTTCGGATATAGGGTTGCCCAGCACACGTGTTGTTGGGAGTTGCAAGTATGGTGGCACCAAAGATAGATGTCTGTTTCTTTGTAGGATACCATAAAGGAACTAAAGGTGAATTATTTTATGATCCTAAGAGTCAGAAGATATTTGTTAGCACAAATGCAAGATTCTTGGAAGAGAATTATGTAATAAATCACAAACCCCGGTTACAAGTTGTTCTTGAAGAGGTGAGGAATGAAAATTTGGTACAACCAAAAAATATACCCAATGAACGGAATGAGATACCACCTATCGTGAGTACACAGCAGGAGCTTCATTGTAGTGGGAGGGTTGTTCGTCAACTCGAGAGATTCATGTTCTTGGGAGAGTCTTACGACAAGATCCCAGAATAACATGATACCGAAACCCAGAAACTATAATGAAGCACTGCAATACAAGAATGCAGAATTATGGCAAAAGGCTATGGAATCTGAGATAGAGTCCATGTACTCTAATTAGGTCTGGGACCTTGTAGATCCATTAGATGGGATAAAACCCATCGGGTGCAAATGGATCTTCAAGAAAAAGAGAGAAGTGGATGGGAAGATAGAAATATTCAAAGCTAAGCTTGTTGCAAAGGGGTTTACTCAGAAAGAAGGGTTCGATTATGAGGAAACCTATTCGCCGGTGGCTATGCTTAAGT
>JAOTRH010083155.1:0-17039 GCA_034768845.1 Heliamphora exappendiculata | reverse complement strand
TAATTAAAAATTTTTAAATAAAATTTTGTAATTAAAAAAAATAAAAAATAAAAAAAACAGGTGGTGTAAGTGTGAAAACAAATAAATCAAATGGTGTAAATGTGAAAATACTATTTTTTCCTTCAAAAGTTAATAAAAAATTAACTTTTGGACCATAGTATTACAAAAATTAAAAAGTAAGAAAGTGCAGTGATATTTCAGAGAATAGAGAGGGTGACAGTAATATAACCCTTAAATAGAGGGGTGTAAGTATAATATATCCTTTAAAAAACTATAATGGAGTGTTTGAAATATCTAAAACTAATAGGGTATAAATTATAATTTGTAATAAAAATTATTAGTATTTTATAACAATTATAACTTGTAGTAGAAATATAAAAAAATAATTAAAATTTATAATATAAATTATGAATTTAAAAAAAATTATAAATTATAACTAAAATTAATAGTATAAAACTAAAATTTATGCCAAAAAGCATGGCTAAACACCACATTATTTAGCATGTGTTTTGGTTAATTTATTTTTGAGATTTTTTGATTTAAAAATTATAAAAAAAGTCAATTAATTTAGCTTATTATGTTTTTTTTTAATTTTTTTTTCATTTTTTCTACATAATTTAACACTTATTTTTTTACAAAAAAATTAAAAACTTTAGAAACTATAAAAAAAACTAATTCAAACACATGCTTAATATAAAATTAAAAATTATCTCAAATATTACAATATATAAAAAATTACGTATTTTATGAACTAAAAAATTACTCTAAATAAATCGCAATTATTAACACTACCATTTTTTTAAATTAAAACGAAACTCAAAAACATTCTTACTTTTAAAAAAACATATCGCAAAAATCAGCGGAATAGTTTGTTACAAAATTGTATTTTATACTTTTCACTAAATTAACATATCAAAAATGAAAATAATTAATCATTTCATTCCCATCACGTTAATTAATTTTGGCAACCAAACAATAAGGTATCATTAAATATTCTATTCTATTACACTTTTTATTTAATTGTCACCTTCATTTCATTGGTGAATTTATTTATGCATACTAAACAAGGTGTTGAAGTGAGATGACGATATTACTTTTGTTTTTTGAACAATTATTTTAGTACACTGAGAAATATGATGACCTGGTGTTACAAATTTTTAAAAATTTATTAAGTCCTGTTTGGATAAATATAATTTATTAACTTATTAATTTATAAATCAAAAATAAGTTACGTTACCCAAACGAATCAAATAGGTCATATTTTAAGCCAATAAATAATTAAGTTAATAAGTTAAATAAGCTAAAAATTATTTAAACGAATCAAACTTATTTAAGCAAATAAAGCAAAAATTACTCAAACAAACCAAGTTTAAATTAAGTGACTTATTTGTGTCACCCAAACGAACCAATTTATTTATGTTTTGACTTATTTACTTATAAACAAATAAGTAATAGATAATTCACCCAAACATAACCATATTTTATTTATACTATTGACTTAAAACCAATCAAATATTTGATTTCTTGAAACCAATCAAATATTTTGTTTTTTAAATATATTTTGGATAATTTAAATTTTAAATTTTAAATATAATTTCATAATTATTATTTTTTCTTTTTTTTTCTTAAACAAAGTTATCATGCACACTCTTTCTCTCTCTCACGCAGTTATAAATAAAAATAAAAAAAATAAAACAAATTTTAATATATTAACAAATTATTTTTAAATATTTTAAATTTTACACATATAGGTCTAGTTATATTAAAATACATTCTTAAACATAGAGGTTTACATGATTTTTTGAGACTTCCAAAAAATTTATGATACCACTTGACTAGTCACCTTAAGACATTGAATATTTTTTCTTGTTTTTTGTTTGCTCACAGCAATCTTCAATTGGATTTGCTTTCTTTTTCCCATTGGATTTTTTTTAGTGGCATACATACAAAAAATTTATATAATAATAACTCGGTTTAGAATAATTATTTATTTACTTATTTATAAAAAAAATAAGCACATTTTACTTAGAATAATTATTTGTTTATTTATTTAAATAAAATGGTGGTTGTTTAAAACAAAAGTTAATTATTTACTTATTTGCATATATTTACAAAAATAATAAATTATCATCAATTTGATGTATGCACTTCTGTCGAAATTTTAATACAGTAGTAAAGGTTACTTTTGATCTTTGATTCTTTAATAGAATAAAGACAATTTATAAGTACTTAAGAATCAGCGCACCAAAAAATCAATAAATAGGCGCTTTTTAGGTCAAACACCAAATGCAGTTTTAGTGACTTAGGCTTCCTTTAGTAACGAGGTTTAAAATCAAGCTTTTTATTTTTTAGCTTATAGCTAAAAATGCGAAATAACCTTATTTAGGAATTCAAATCTAAAAGTTTTTAGCCTTTTAATAGTTTAATTTTACTTTTTTACATAAAATAATTTTATATATTTCGTAAAAATATCATAACTTTTATTATATATTTTTATATTTTATATAAAAAAATACTTTAAAAATTTACTTGTCAAAATTTATCAAATAAATTCTATATTAAATATAAAATTATGTAAAAATAAACCTTTAAAAAATAATCACAATTCTAAGCCCAGCTTTTTAACTTTTGACTTAAATTAACTTTAAGCAAAACTTTTTAACTCGTTATCTTTTGGCTAAATGTCACCTATATAATTCACTAGATAAATGTTTTCCTTATTTAACTTAAAAGCAAATTTAAGCAGAAAAAAAAAAAACCGACTTAAGTCAAGTTGCCAAAAGAGACCTTACAAGCTTAAAAGCCAAACCAAAAAAGAAAACTGTTAATCCATCAAAGGCCATTAATCCAAAATTATATTGGTAATGATAATACTATAAATGATAAAATTAGAACCATTGGGATGTGTAAGTTTTTTTCTTAGAGAAAGAGATGAAAAAAAAGTTGATTACTTTTTTGGGAAACCAAACAATATAGCTTAAAAACTGATTTTTTATATTATAAAAACAATTTTAAGTGATCCTAAAGTTCAAAACTTATTGAAAGAATTAATTCCCTTTGAATCAATGAGATGAAATGATTCTGAGTTTTTTCATTTCTCCATCATTGTGGTAGATGGGATGGTAAAAGCTATAAATAGAGAAGATCAAAAATAACTCTAGGTTTGATCATGATTTAACCGGTTAAGAGCATCTCCAACTTAATATTCTATTTTAAATTATTAAAATAATATTTTTCAAAAAAAATAATTATAAAGATATGATGCTCATTATTTATTAATCAAACTGTGGTTACAGCGAAAGATAGGTATCATGCTCATTATTTATTAATCAAACTGTGATAATGGCGAAAGGTAGCTCTCCCTAATGGCAAACATGTAAAATAGAAAAAACAAAAAGCTTCAAAATACTGCAAAATAACAGAATTTTATAAACTAAAATTTCATAAAGCTAATGATCATATGCATCATACATGGCAATTCATAGGAAAACAACATTAAGGCCCCATTGGCAACCTTAACTTTTTAATTTTTTGGCTAAAAACGCTAAAAAATCAAGATTGCCCATTTGGCAAAAAAATTAAAAAATCAACAAGTCAAATCAAAACACAAACTCTTATAATATTCTATTCAAACTTCCACTACTTTTAAAATACAATAATACTCTTTATTCATAACTTATTACTACCACTACCAACTACATATAATTGTTAATATCAAATATATAGAACGTTAAAATTGTCCGCTTCGAACAAAAAACAAAAAAACTAGCTTCTTATCCAAACAACTAATTTTAAAAAAAAAAGTAGCTTAAAAGCTAAGTGACCAAACAAATACAAAGATATCATTCGCCGATTCCTTAAACCAGGCTAAATGAGAATAAATACCAACTACAACTAGAGACACCAACGAGAACCAACCCCCCAAGATGTCTGAGTTTAGAGTTCATCCCAGAATGCAGCCCCTTGGCCAGTGGCTGGGCTCTTCTCTCTCTGTACGTGTAAGAGTCAACAACTACTACTTTTTAGCAAACAACTTGATGGTATCAACCTTGCAACTGGCAGACCTGGTACAGATGCCAACCCCATTCTTGCAATAGGGGAAAAGGGTCAACATGTTTAGGATGAATTCGAGGAATGAGACAATGCTACTTAAGCACAGCCACAAGCACAGTAAGCAAAAAGTTTTGGTCTGCAATTTGTGAATGACCAACCGGGCATCAAGTTCAATTACATGAAAAGGACAGGTACAGTGAAAATAATAAGACACCCGCAATAATGCCAATGTCATTATGAATGGGAATTGGATGAAAAAAACAAGTAATATAAGTACCTCTTAATGTTGCAGCAAGTCAAGGTGCACAGTTTCACGGCATGATCAATGCATGATGATCAGTGTGAAACAAAGGGCTTCTAATGATTCCATGAGCCATATATTTGGGTGTTTACTTGGGGTGCACTTACACACCCGTCAGCACCAACCTTAATTGATCAATCCAAGCTTTCAAGTCTCTACCCTCCAAATAGGGTTCTCCACTCTTTCCAGACGACCTACCAAACACCTGCCCAAAAGCCATACAAGCCCATCTGCAGGGAAGGCAAGAATTTCTTTCCCCTGCGCAATTTTTCCAACTTCTGATCTGATAGTCTTCTAAGCATTAACTGGTGGTGGACTGCCTCGCATCCCCTTGCTGGGACACTGAAATAAAAAGTCGGACAGAGAGAGAAACCTCTATCATTGGGTGTAAGAAGAAGAGATAAAGAAAGGATATAGTGTAGGCTGAGTTTGAAAAACACAGAGAATTATCTAATTAAACACATCATGCTTGTTGTTGACTTTAGTTCTTGTTTTGTCGTGAATTAGGTAAAACAAGAAGACATTTGCCACCATCCTTAAACCCTAACCTGATATTCCTTCAGTGTATTTTAATTACTATATTTTCTCGTTACTACCATGAAATAGGAACTCCAAGATATCTTTACATAGCTAGTCCCCACACCAGATAACGAAGGAGGGTTGTGTTAGGTAGCTTAACCAGTGTAGAATTTTGTCAACCCCAAATGATCATGGGTATTTGAGAGCAGAATGATGAAACAAGATTAATGTATCGAACCCCGAGTAGTTGAGGGTGTCTTGGGACAAGGATTTGTTGAGTTGAGTCAAGTTACCATGGAAGCCCTAGGACTTTTTGGCTGTGTGAGTGATGCCGGACAGCCGGCGATTAAAAGAACTAAACCACTAAAGAACAAAAAATAAATTCTAAGACTAATAATTTAAACTTTAAAATTCAATTTTTATTCATTCAAAGTATACTAAATCCTATTCCATAATGACCTATTTATAGGCATTCAAAAAAACCCTAATTTAAGCTACTAAAAATAAAATATCACAATCCTTGAAAATCCTAATTAATTTTAAGCTACTAAAAATAAATAATCACAATTCTGGAAAATCCTAATTAAAGTTACTAAAAGTAAAAGATTACAAATCAGGAAAATTTTAATTGAAGCTACCAAGGATAAAATCCAAATATAAAATATTACTAAAATTATTAAATTCCTAAACTTGAAATATCTTTCATCCGATACTTTCTCATTCCCCATCATTTCTCTCCGGCTCAGAAAAACTCTCCTCCGGAGAGTTATAAAGAAAGAAATATTTCATGAAATGAAGTTCTTGTTGGCGAATCAACTCCTCAATTATGATAGCATGAGAGCGGTGAAAAACTCTATCCAGAAGATAGTACTGAAAAACTCCAATAAATGATTGAGTCAAGGGATACACAAGAGCAGAAAATGATAATGTAGCTATACCTGCATCAACACCGTTAAGTAAAACAAAAGGCTTTGCAGTGCCTCGATCAAGTACCATATTCTCTATATAAAATATTAGACCAATATTTAAGTTCAAATAAAAATCAGTAAAATTTGCTTGTGATCCACATTCAAGAATGGATAAAATATATTCGACAGATGATAACATGAAATGGTTAAGTGTGCTAGATATTTCGGACACTGAAGTAACAATAAGGCCTCGATATTGAAGAAAAGTAAGAATATCATCTATGGTACTACTATCCTCGGGTGAAGAAACATGCAAAGCAATAACATGAAATGCTTGAGCGTGCTAGATATTTGGGACACTGAAGTAACAATAAGGCCTCGATATTGAAGATAGGTAAGAATATTATCTATGGTACTACTATCCTCGGGTGGAAAAACATGCAAAGCAATAGGATCAACAGATTGGGGAGAGAAATAATCAACACTACTAAAAACCTCAAACTTTGGAGTTTCATCATGGATGGAGTTGCTAGAAGACGCAACAACCATGGATTATGTAATCTCTTAGGGCATTTTGCGAGCAGTTGACTTATAACGGTGAAATTCTTCTTCTAAATATCCTTCAACCGTTAAAGCATCTTCATAGGCATCTTCTAAATTAGTATAAGAAGACAACATCTCATTTTGAAATTCTTCTCGTAATCCAAGAAGAAAGTAATTAGCAACATTAGATAGGTCACTATTAGCTTGTGTTTGGCCTGATTTAAAAGCCAAGCTTTTTGACTTATTAGCCAAAAAAAAGTCAACTGGTTTGGTTTAGCTTGGCTTTTTCTCACTTTTTTCACTTTTTCTGCATGATTTGACATCTATTTTTTTACAAAAAAGTCAAAAAGTCTAAAAACCACTAAAAAAAGCTAGTCCAAGCACAAGCTTAGTGTCGGTCAATTTTAATATATTTTTAAACTCTATAAAATATTCACAGACATTGAAATTTTGTTGCATGAGATTGTTGCTAAACAATTGTTGCCTACAAATTAGTAGCATTGATTTTTCAAGAGTCTCCATGTTGCTCCGTAATGAGTGCATAAATATTTGAATGATAATCTTGTAATTTTTAATGGATTTTTTTTTTTTGGGAAGGGGGGGGGCTTTGAGTAGAGTTTAAAGCAAAGGCTAAAGGGTTGGGCTACAAAACTTAAATAAAAAGGTTAGGGTTGAGTTGAACTTTGAGAAGTGGGCTTAACGGCTTGGGAGAAAGAAAAATAAAAGGCTATGTTTTTTTTTTACTTTTTCTTTTTTTTAAAGTGATTGAACCAGTGCAAGAACTGGGTTGGGTACTAGCCGGGTTGGAAAATGGGTTGACCTCTTCCTCCTTTAGCGCAAAAGAGAAGGGTAGCTAAGGTTTTCTAAGGTTTGCAGGGCAGCGGCACAGGTGAGGATGACGGCAGCGTAAACTAGTGGCGCCAACTGAGGCGGCGACGGCACGAGGCGGCGACGAATGAGGAAACAAAGGTGCGGCATGCCGTTAGCGGCACAACTGTTGGTGTGGTGGAGCTTAAGTATGGTTGAGATCGCGAACGGAAGCGTCGACAATCTATGGTGACGAAGGCGGATGCTAATGGCGGCGATGCAACTGGTGGTCGTGACTATGGAGGTCGTCGGCACTAGCAGCTGATGGTGGTGATCGTCGAGTGGCGACGGCAACTAGTGGTGGGGTCGCCGGGGTAGCTGCAACGAGTGGAAGTGACAGCAAGTGAAAGCGGCAATGGTGGCGCTAGGCGATAGAAGCGCGGGACGGTAGTATAGGAGGTGGTAATAAACTGCGGCTGGACCGAATTTGGCTCTGATACCAATTGATGCCGGACGGCCGACAATTAAAAGAACTAAACAACTAAAGAATAAAAAATAAATTCTAAGACTAACAATCTAAACTTTAAAACTTAATTTTTATTCATTCAAAGTCTGCTAAATCCTATTACATAATGACCTATTTATAAGCATACAAGAAAACCCTAATTTAAGCTATTAAAAATAAAAGATCACAATCCTGAAAAGTCCAAATTAATTAAGCTACTAAAAATAAAGGATCACAATCCTGCAAAATGCTAATTAAAGTTGCTAAAAGTAAAAGATAACAAATTAGTAAAATTCTAATTGAAGCTACCAAAGATAAAATCAAAATATAAAATATTACTAAAATTACTAAATTCCTAAACTTAAAATATCTTTCATCCGATGCCTTCTCGTTCCCCATCAATGAGCCAAATGGTTCCATGCTAAATTAACTACGTCATGAATCTCTGAATTTATTGCCGTGTTCATTCAAGTTGTGTAAATCTCCCAGTTTGATGTTAGGTGTCTATGACCAAATGTGCCTTTAAGTGCTTGAAAAATAGAAAATTATGGTTGATCACTAACAACTTCCTCTGCAATAAACATCCAATGTGTAGCTGCTAAAAGTCATGGTCAGATCAGATGTAATGAAAAAAAAAATTCCAAAGCCAACTGCCTAATGTGGTGGGCATGTCTTGAATTTTACAGGCCTTGATGGTTAATTGGCTTGTGCAAGGGTTTTTCTAGTTGCATGGTGAATAAGATTTCTCAGGGCTTTTTTTTTCCTATGTAGGAGATATAGGAGATTGTAAGATCAATAGGGTTTAGATGTAAAGGGGATATAGAAAAATACTGGTGCCAGTGTGGCTTCGAGGCTTAGGGACACTAGGAGTGAAAAGGGAAGCAGGGAATTGATTTAGGAACTAGTTATACTCCAGTGGGATAAAGACAATTGTTTTATGTATCCAGTATGTGTCAGGTTTGAGGTCTTTTTGGTTTCATATTTCTGATCTCTACTATCTATAGTGAATTGAACTCTCTCCCCTCTGGATGAAGGCAAATTTGTGTTGAACAACGTAGTTTCAGTGTATATGTCTCTTTCATGATTGCTAGTGATTTGTGGGTGTGCTTTCCATATGTGCACTTACATGGGTTTGAACCCTTCAATGTCATAATGGGTAAAGTGGCAGCAGGTCGGACTGAACCTAGATGTCAGGGGATCTAGTCCTCTTGTTACCTGGGAAGGAAACTTTCAAAAGAAAATATTGAAAACACGTCAGAGTTATACCTCCAGTCTTTGAACAGTTGACTCAAGCAAACACATGATCATCCTAGAACTTTCTGAGGGTATGATGTTGAACCTGAAGATCACGTCATCGCTAATTTAACCTCCACCATGGTTCATTCGTGAAGCTTATATTTGACTAGGCATAACAAGCATCAAGCATCTGCAGCCATAATTCCTCAAGCATTGAGTATATTTTATCCCTTTCTGGATGTAAACTATCTTCTGCCAAGAAAACATGGACGCTGTCTTTAACTTCAATCCAACTCTGACCAGGAACTTTCTTGACATTCCTTTGTTTCATCAAACTCCGTACTGTAGCAACATCTTTCCAACTGCTGCCAGAAGCATATATGTTGCAAAGTAATATGTGAGCAGCAGAATTGGAGGGATCAATTTTCAGAATATTTTCAGCAGCCCGTTTTCCAGCCTCTACATTATTATGGTTTTTACAAGCAGCTAGCAGAGTCTTCCACATCACTATATCGGGATCAATTGTCATTTGACTGATAAAAGCTTCTGCTTCATTTATGTGTCCAGCACGAGCAAGCAAATCAACCACACATGAACAGTGTTCTCTCGTAGGTACAATCCCATGTTCCGTTTTCATGGAACTGAACAACTGCAAACCTTCTTCTACCAGTCCAACATGACTACAAGCAGTTAGAACCCCAACAAATGTTACTTGATTTGGCTTGACACCTAAACTTCTCATTTTCCTGAAGAGTGTAAGAGCTTCTTCTCCATATCCAAACTGAGCATAGCCCACAATCAAACTACTCCAGGTGACTACATCAGGACTTTCAATGGAATCAAAGAGCTTTTGAGAACTACTAAGGGAGCCACACTTCATATACATGTCAATTAGTCCATTGGTGACAGAGATATCAAGCTTGAGCCCAGTTTTAATGGCATAGCAAAGAACTTGTTCCCCCATTTCCAGAGAGGCTATTTCTCCACAAGCTCCCAGTACATTGGCTAAAGTAATATGATCGGGCTTATTTTGAGATGGAATCATCAATTTGAATAATGAGAAAACATCCCCAGCCTGGTTGTGCTGCATACAGGCAGTAAGAATAGTATTCCAAGAAACTAAATCTGCATTGCTTGTCATTTCGTTGAACATTTTAAATGCAGCATAAAGATCTGAACACTTGGCACACATTGAAAGTAAAGAATTGCATACCCCTATATCTAAATCAAAACCCACTTTAATAATGTAGGAATGTATTTGCATTCCTTGATTTAGGGTAACCGGGCTGGTGCAAGCAGAAAGCAGGGAGCGAACTGTGATATCATCTGGGCTCAATGCTAGATGCCTCATTTGAGAAAACAACAACATGGCTTCTTCAATGTCACCACCGTATGCAAACCCTGCAATGATTGCATTCCAGGACACTAAATCAGGCCTCTCTATCTGATAGAAAGCTGTTTTTGCAGTATCCAATAGACCACATTTTGCATACATATCACTAAGGGAGCAAATTGCAAAAGTATCTCTCCCTAGCCCAAATTTTATACTCATCGCATGTATCTGACTTCCGTATTCTGGTTGCAGGAGACTACTGCAAGCGCTAAAAGCACTACCAAAAACAAATTCATTTGGCCAGTAAACACCATGAGACAACATATCTTTAAAATGGCCCAAGGCTTCTAACTCGTAACCGAGTTGTGAAAACCCTGCAATCATTGAACTCCATGAAATTAAATCCTTCGTAGTAATACCGGAAAACACATCCAATGCATCAGTAATTTGACCAAATTTTGTGTACATTGCAATCAGAGCATTTTGTGCAATAAGGTGCAAACCATATTCTGACTTAATAACATGGGCATGCAACTGCTTCCCCAGCTCAATGGCACTCAAACTTGAGCAAGCCCTTATCATGCTTCCAAAGGTAAACTGATCCGGTATAACACCAGATTGTCGCATTTGGGAAAACATCTTTATTGCATCAACTTCTTGACCATGCTGTAAGTGCCCAGCAATCATAGAAGTCCATGAAACCACATTTCTCTCTGGCATTTCATCAAAAACATTTTGAGCATCCTTCAAGGCCCCACATTTTCCATACATATTAAGAAGATGATTATGAAGAATCATGTCTGGCTGACTGCTCCGTGTCAGGATATGATTATGGATTTTCCTTCCTTGTTCTACAGATCCCAAAGAAGAGCATGCAGGTATCAGAAGGGCATAGGTGCTTGACTTTACATGAAAGTCTGTATATTTTTGCAAGAAATCAAATGCCTCAAGAGCTTGTTTGAAAAGGATTTTCCTGCACAAGGAGCTTATATAGTTGTTGCTTGACTGCTCCGTCTTGAAGTAATTTGGGAGAAAGTCTAATTGGCTTCCAGGTTTGACATGGTTAATAAACTGCAACCGGGGTCTCAGGATATTTATCATTGTTTATGAATATAAGAAGCCAAAGAAACCAGGAAGAAATTCACCACTATCGATAAATTCTATAAGGGAATATAAGCTATAGAAAGGAAAGGACAGATAGAGCGGACTCAATCCGATTAGGCATTTTAAAACACTCCAGAAAGCAGATGTCAAACTCTAGCTCTCTTGCATTCTGCTGCAATGTAGTAGCAGAAAAATGTAAGCAAACATTGAAGAAAGCATCGCAACACATATTGTTATTCCAATGTTCCTCACAACTTGGTGATGTAGCTAATGCCTCAAAATGTTTCTTGAAAGAGAGAACCATCACCACTCCATCTAGATAACCCTCGGGTAATGAAAGTGATTGAACTTCATTTCACCATGTCACTTCACTTAAACCAGCTGTTAGAGTAGTATGTTTCAGGAAAGAAAATATCTACCAAGACATGCACATAAGCAGATAAATCAGATAGAACAGTTGTAAGAATCTGAATGAATAGTCACAAGCATGACAACGGTATGCAATAATGAAATTCTAGAGATAGGCAGATAAAGTAGGATACTAGGACCAAAAACCAAATAGATAACAACATGCAAATAAACTTCAATTTCTCAGCCTCAGTCAAGAGAAGCATTCAATAAGAAAATGAAAGTTCCAAGGAAATGTGCAATTTTCACAATTGTTTGGGTCATTTCATAGTTTTAAATAGCAGTAATGGTCGGCGTAACGGTAACGGTAACGGTGACACGGTTTTAGGGTGTAACGGCCGTAACGTAACGGTAGCGGTACCCGGAGCCATGAATTTTTTTATTTTTTGCACAACTCAATAAAAAATAATTGATTTACATATTTTTATTCCATAAATATATTTATTGAAGTTTAAAATAATTTTGATAAATTTTGTTTACTTTTTAGACATAATTCAATATGTCTTAATTTTTTTACTATATAAACTAATTAAAATTGATAGTTTAATTAATTTTTTGTAATAATTAATGAATTTATGTATTATAAATTCATAATGCATAACTAAAATGTCATTAAATTTTTAATAACTATAAAGTATTATATAAATTAAAGCACAATATTTTTTTTATTAATAAAATTATAATTTTGAATTCACAATTCACTATTCCAAATTTTATATTGTTGTTTGAACTTTAATTTGCATAAGTCTTTTTTTTTTTTAGAGAGTTTGTAAACAAGCATGGATCTTGAACAATTTTTTTAAAAACAAAATACTTGAACATCATATTTTCTACGTATTGCTGAGCATCATAAAAATTCGAATTCAAAGATAGAGAATCTTCAAGAAATATGAATTTGAATCAAACAGGTTATTTAACTTTCAACAAAAATAAATCTTAAAGAACTCATCAAAATTGGAAGAAGAATGAACATGTTGAAGAATCGAAAGTTAGCAACGAATAGCAAAATTAGCCGACTGTTGTGAAATTGAAGAGATTTGAGGCAAATCTCACAATGCCCAAGTAGTATTTAACTTGTTGGACTACTATGAATAATTTTAAGTTAAAAATAATAGAAAACGTGATATCTATTAATGAAAAAACGAAATTAGAAAATTCACGACCAAAAATCTTGTTACACAAGCCGTAACGACCATATTCAACCGTTACACCACCGTTACGGCCGTTACGAAAGGTGTAACGGCCATTACACTCGTGAATTTTTTCACACCGAAAAATCGGCCATAACGGGTAACAGAGGCCACCGAAACCGTTACGTAACAGTAACGGCCATTTTTTAAAACTATGGGTCATTTGGCAAATTTTCCATCCCCTGAACCTATGGTACTGAGCCAACTGTTTGAGCTGTATCTACCTATAGTTACATGAACTCACTTTCCTACCTAATCAATTTATGTTTGAACTTGCTCATTCACAAGGCACAAAACCTCAAAGATCTTTATCATTCAGTTTTAAAGAACAACTCTTTTTGCCCATCTTTTACATTTGGACAATAACTTTATTTTTAGTTTCTTCCTTCTCCTCTAACCAAATTAACATAGCGTAGAGGCAATCAAGAAATCCGCATGAGTGAAAATATAACCTACACAAAAGTGGGCCAATCCAACAATTCCATCTTTCTCACAATCTATCATCAGTTTCAACTGACGTGTATGGATTATGCGATAGAAGCCGTCAAGATCAACGATGCTTCATTCAAAAACTGATGGATTTCCAGTAGAATCAACACTGAGGCATCATTGCAACCTCCGACAGATTTCCAGTAGAATCGATCACAAAAAAGGACATCAAAATCGATGTCTCTCAAATCGAAAAGATCGAAAGGGTGTTGTCGTGGCAGTGAAAGGTACTGTGGTGGTGAATGGTTGATGGGGAAAGAGAGGATGATAGTGTTAGGGTTGGAATCGGCAAATAATCATCTTTTTAACTCAAATAGTCAAATTGTTGTTGGGGGAATATTACTGATTCAACGGTTGTGTCTGTGCTATACTGAATTTAATTGTTATGAACAATAAATTGATTATCTTTGAAATTTAACAATGGATTATGCTAATCATTATACATTGGGTGATGAATAATAAGTAAAAGTGCATAAGTATTTGCGCAAAATATATTGATATTTATAAAAAAATAATAATTAATTAGGATTCCTATTAAGTGGACTTATTTAGGAATTAGTCCTCACTACATTTTTACTATTCTATAAGGTCTCATATTTAAAATTTATAATGATTATAAACAAATATGCCCTTATATTACTAATAGATAGGTATATATAGATACTAGAAGCAAATCTTTCGTCAATATTTCCAAGAAATTCCCAAATTATACTCAAAATCAATTTTAAACATTTTTTTATGAAAAAATTAAATGCTCCGATCTTTCATCTTTTAAACATTTTATCAAATCTTCTAAAAAATTCCAAGCCAATACACGAAATCTTCTTTTGCCAAATTTGGTGAAAAACGTCTCTCCCTTAATTTGATGAAAAATCAAGTTTTTCCTTGATTTGAAACCGATTTGGTGAAATGGTTGAATCTCATTTTTTAGTCTTATTTTCATCCAAGTTGATGAAAGATTTGGTGAATGATTGGAAATGCACTCAGAGGACTGACAATGTTCATCATCCTAAAATAAGACCTCGGGAAAAAGAGTTATATACACGCATACATGTAGATATGTGTGTGTGTATGCCTCTATGTAGCAAAAGAGCATCATAAGGAGGATTAGACTGAGAGCATACACGAGACGGAGTATCAACGGAGCGCAGTTCTTATCAGCGATTAAGCCTCTGAGCTTCCTGTTGCCTTTCTCAACAGCATCCTTGTACTCTCCATTGCTAAAGAAAAACTGCAATACTAAAAGCTGATATATACAGCTTCGAAAATCGAAACCCTAGGTTTGGTGTAGCTAAGGCGATGGCGATAACGACGGCTTGAGAGGACAGCTGCGAGTTGTCGATCGGCAACGGAGACACCAGCCGGAGAACCAAGTGAGAATTTGATCGTCTATTGAGCCCTGCCAAGCAGTCGATTGAAGCGGGGTAGAAGAAGGTATTATTTTTTTTATTTGCTCTGTTTAATGGAAAATAAAACAAGAAATAAAAGTTGCTCATCAACTAACTATACTTTAAAAGAATTTCACGCCACGTTCGTTCTAAATTCATTAGAATTGAAGGGTTTTTAACCATGGGCCTAGAAGATTTTGAATTTGATTTTGACCCCAAAAAAAATTGTGATTGTGAAGGAATTTTTATTTACAGTAGTTTTAGCACTTCTAAAATTTACTAGACTCTTGATCGACGATTAAATAACTTAAATTTGATATTGTAAAACTCAACTTGAGAGTTTTCCTTTTAACTCCCAATATTGAGTTTGTTTAGGTAGGTGATGGTGGGACTATTGTACAAAAAAAATTAATATTATTGATTTAGATGTGAGTAACTTTAATCTGGTCTCGATAAGTCTTTGTCGATCACTATCCTAGTCTAACCGAGTACTATTTCGAAATTGAAATAGCCGATTAATTCTACAACCCATTGAGGGAAGGGCCCCGTCAACAATTAATAGAGAGTAGAGTAAGGTAAATTCTTGGTCTAACATTTTGAATAGTAACTCTTATTTTGATAAGATTAGTGATATTTTTAGCATTTTTAATATTGAGTTTGAAAATGATGAGTTAAAGATTCCTATTAAAGTTTCTAAAGACAAGTGTTCTTAATGGGATAATGCTTCGATAGAATTTTTCATTGATAGGAAACTATCTTTTCATAATGTTAAAAATTGGGCGAAAAAGTTATGAAAAAAAAATTTAAATAATGTCATTACTACTGATAATAATTTTTTTATTTTCAAGATAGAGAGTAAAAAAGCTATTAAAATAATTCTTGAAAAAGGTCTATATTACTTTGGTAGCCGACTAATTATTGTCAAGAAATAGTTTATGGGAATGCAATTATCTAGAGAACTATTTTTAAGTGTGCCAATTTGGGTGAAATTTTATAATATGTTAGTTGAATTTTGGACTGATGTTACTCAAGTTATGTAGCAAGTGTTATTGAAAAAATCTTAGACCTTGATAAATATATGAAAACTAAAGTAATGCTTACTTTTGATAGAGTGTGTGTTGAAATTCAAACAAATAAGAATATTTTACATTCTTTTATGTTAAATTTAGGGTTATAGGTCTTCTTGTGAAGTTAGAGTGAAAGTATCTTAGAAGTCCCTAAAGTGTAACAAGTATATGATATTTGATCACTCTAATAATTATTGCCCTAATAAGTCAAAGGTCATGAGTTATAATTTATTACTCGAACAAGAATAGAAAATGAAAGAAGATAAAAGAATAGGCTCAAGTTAAGAGCCTAATAAATGAAAATAAATAAATAAAAAAAGATAAAATTAATTCTAATGCTTCTCCAGTTGATAAGGTTCATTCTTTCTCGAATCAAATTAATGTGCGCTAGAGAATATGAACTTATGTAAGAAGGTATAGGTACGGTGGTGATATTATGTGCTCTTCAAGTGTGGACATATCGATTTTATGTGCTCTTCAAGTGTGGACATATCGATTTGTGTTAGTAAAAATGATATGGACAATCTCTTTGTTGATGTGGTTGCTAATCATTACAATGCAAATCTATATAAGTTAGCAGAGTATCTAGCTAACTCCTCTCTAAAAGGAGAGAAAAAATTGGCCACCCCTTTTGGAAGTATTTTTAAGTTTACTGTTCGTCAATCTACATGTTTGAAAATGTCTTCAAAGTACCTTTCATATGGAAGCTTTATTGGCTCTTGGATGACTTTGTCTTCAAGTGGTGATAATAAGAAGAGGCTTCTAGAGAAAATTGAGAATCTTAAGATTGTTAGAAAAAAAATAATTCTTTTGAATAAATTTAAGAAATTATGCGCAAATAAGAAGAAGTAGATTTTTTCTTAACTCTCGGTCTATGTGTGTTTCTAGACTTGTTATAATTTTATTTTTTAATGGTTTACTTTACCATTGTTTTGTTGGCCCTTGGAGATGTGTATTGCGCAGAGGTTGGCTTTTATAATTACTAGTATTTGTATCCAAGCAATCCGTGTAATATTAGATATTGAATAAAAATATTTAAAAAGTTAAATAATTATATGAAATTTTATAAAAATAAAATGTATTAACTACAAATTATGAAAGTTCAAGAATAATGAAATTTAAAAAAAATTAAAAGAATAATAATGAAAAAAAAGTTGATAGTTATATAATTTCTTCTATACTTTTTTA